>BKCH01002140.1:0-69795 GCA_008635985.1 Ficus erecta
AAAAAAAGAAACATCCTCGCTAGTAGCAACACGAAGGAATGAATAGCGTCGTTTTAATTTTCTCAAGTTCTTCAAAAGAAAAAAAAAATTTCTTAAGTTAATTTTAAGGTATTAAAAAAACTTTTTAAAAAGTTTAAAATAATAATATACACAGTTAATTAATAAAAGAGATTTAATTACTGTAAACACACTAAAAAAGAAAAATAAAATTACATGAAGCTGTCATATAAACAAACTAACGTGATATACCCAAGCTATTTATAATGAGTTTGGATAAATCATTTAAATAGTTATTATTGAACTCTAACATATATATATATGTTTATAATGTTTGTTTATTTTCCAACTATCAGAGTAAAATTATTTGAATATTTTATTATTTTATAATAATTCAACTCAAATTCAAATTCAATTTTTCACTTTATAAAAACAAGTATCACACTCATTTTTCTAGTTTAACACCATTCAAATACTACCTTTAATAAAAAAATATATATATATATCCAAACACACATTTAATTCAAGTGTATAATTCAAATTTTATATTTAACTGTAAAAATTAAATTTAAATAAATATTTAAATAAAATCTATAATCCAAACAAACACTTAATAATTCCTAGACGAGAGGGACATGTAAACCGAACCGTAGAGTGACAGTTATTCCTTGTGTAAAATTGTTTTAAGCAGTCTTTTTTTCCGTGAAATAATGAACCCGGGGCCACTAGCTGGTAAGCGCTCTCATGATAAAAGGACATCTTAATTAGGTGTGATTGTTGATAATTGATAGAATTTTAACACATGTCCAATTTCAGTCAACTCTTCTTCGTTTTCCTTATCCATCCATTTTTATAATAATGATCAGGAGGGAAAAAAAGTTTAGGACTATGCCTATATATCTTAAACAGTGAACGTAAACAAACCAAACTCCATAAAATGCTGATAATAGTGATTATGCTCAACATACATAAAACAGTGTTTTTTTTTTTTCTGGTGCAATTGATGCAAAGTTTAACAGAAAAATGTTACTAATGGAATTTTAAATTAATGGAACAATAGACCTCTAGATCTCAACTTTAAAAATGTTAGTTAAATAATGGATTATTTTGTCTTGATCTTTAAATTTTAATAACTCTTATTTCGTCTTTTGAATTTTGAATTTTTCCCAATTAATCTTTTTTATTAGAATTTTCATTAAAAATTAACTGAAAATGAGATATTAAAGAAAAATACTTAAGGCAACCACCAGTATTAAACACCGTCACAAATAAAAAGTGGATTTCATATTGTGTTGTCTACCTTCTATTAGTGGTTAGTGCGTATCACCATCAGGTTCAATGTTTTTTTTTTTCTTTTCTTTTCTTTTTTTTCAATTTTTATATGGCCAAAAATGTGATGAAAGTTTAAGAAAGGTGCTAAACACCACTTTTGCTTAATGAAACTGATTAGCTTACCACGTTTTTTTTTTTTTCTTAAGATAATGAACGAGGAGACAAGAAGAGGGTCAGCCTATAATTGTAGGAGAAGTAAAATGTATGGACTTGGCATGAAAATGTTGGGCACAAGTTTGAAGTACCTCCATTATTATAAAAAACCACTCAACTCTCCTCCTTTCACGCATGCTGTGCTACTCTACTCCTCCCACCAATTCCAAGTTCAAATTTCACATCTCCAAAATAATTGCATGCGTAGTGTAATTGTAAATTCGTATTATTTTTTATTTATATTGTGATTTTCAGTTCAAATCCCTCGTCTCCATCTTTTTAAAAGATAATTTCCTCGAAAAGAAATATATTGATAAATAAATAATGATATTTATAATTGCAATACAAAATAATGAATTTCGACAGTAGGACTTTTCATTTACACTACCGATATAAACTGTCATTTTAATAATTTGATTAATTTTTTTAAAGTCAAATTTATTATTAAGAATAATTATGTGATCTGTGTTATAAATTTAGAATGTTTCAACTCATAAATCAAATCCTTAGAATTTTTAATATTATTAGTAAAGAATTATTTTGTTCCGAACATGCAAATTAAGAGGTTTGTACGATAAAGAAGGCAAAAATAATAATGGTAAATTAATAATCCAATATGTGGTCCTTTGGCGTTTTACTTTGGTCTTTCTTTCCGTGTCTTTCTCTGTTATACGACTTGACCGACTCAATAAACACAAACAAAATAATAGCCTCCATCCAACCCACCCCCAAAAAAAAAAAAAAAAACGTCAATAATTTTAATCTTAATCTAAACACCTTCTTTGTTCGTTCTTATTTGACAAACTCAACACCCCTTTTCTCACCTCCCTCTCGCTCTCAAAGACTACCATAAAAGACTCGCACAAACAAAGTCTTTCCCTTAGCCTCTCTCTCTCTCTCTCTCTCTCTCTCTTAAAAAAAAAAAAAAAAAACACAGCCCAAGATCGTGTTTTCCCAGAAAAACAGCCAAAATGGGTCCTGAATGCAACCGTTTCCACCACCATCAAAACCTTAACCATGTCCATGTCCATCAAAGGAACACGATTTTCTTGCCAATGTTGTGCTCGAGACCAGCCATCAAGGACGTCCATGGCCTCCCTCGGTGCGTTGACAGATCTTCGTCGTCATCGTCGGAGCCTCTGTCGCCGAGAATCAGCTGCATCGGCCAAGTCAAGCGCAAGAACAACAGAATCGTCGGTTTCCCAAACCCCCACAAATCACTCCCCAACAACAACAACAATAACCACAATAATATTGTCAAGTACTCCAAACTGAAAAAGTTCTTCTCCAGCAAAAACCTCACTCCACCCCCACTCGCCGGCGCCGGCGCCGGAGACCACCGGAGGAGGAGGTCGTCGGCGGCGGCGAAGGGTGGAAATGGATGTTCGAGTTCGGGGTCTAGAGGTATGTGTGACGGAGAGAAGTGTGGGGTCAATGTTGTGGATTTGGACCCGCCGTTGCCGGTGGTGAGGAGGACCATTAAGGCCCAAAATGAGGAGGAGGTGGTGGTGGAGAGTCTCTGGAAGAGGAGATCCGGTGGGGTGGCTTTGAAGGGCTTGCAGATTCATCATCATCATCATCTTCAACATCTTGATCAACCCACCACCGTTTGATTGAGTGACTTTTGTCAATGTTTGGGGGAGTTGGAAAATGAAAAGGTAGTGGTTGTGTTTTCTGTAAATAATTTGGTTTTTTTTTTTTTTTTTTTTTTTCGGGTTTTGGCTGGGAATTTTTTGGATATTGGTTGGAAAATTCAATGTTTCAAGACACTTACTTACATTACACATATGATATGTAACCTCGACAGTTCTGTTCATGATCACACAATGTGGATTGTGTATTGTTCATAGATCTATTTTTTGTCTCTCAATGTTTTTAGTTGTCATAGTGGAGATATCAATAGGGATAGTTACCATTTGTTAGAAGCGTAAATTCATACTTGATTCTATCACAATACATAAGCATTAAAAACCTTCACCTTTATATTAAAAAAAAAACTTTAATTTGCGAGGATTTAAATGTTATTATGTTCGTGGTGGCTTCGTCTTTGATTGTGAGTTGTAAAGGATCACAAGATTTTCACTCACTGTGAGATGTGAAAACTTAAGGTGCAAATCTAATTCATGGTCTAGCTATTTTTGGTGTTAAATTTGGTTTGGGGCCTTTTCTGATGAGTGAGCGAGATGATAAAATAATGAAGAAAAGGGAAATCCTAGGAAACCACGTGCCTTGTTGTTGTACCAGAATTTCTGTCTATCAGAAAAAATAATAATAATAATTATTATTATTATTATAAATAAAATTCTGTTCTCTGTTGGTCCAGTTCAAACAAACTGGGATTTAAATGTCACTGCCTCCCTCGGTGATTGAGAAAAGGTAAATAAATAATTTAAAAAAAAAAAAAAAAAAAGAATTGCCACTGTTGATGCTTTATCAAGGACCGAGAAGTCGAGTAAAAGCCAACAGTAAGCTTTCATATATGGCATGGGGTGTGTGTGTGTGTGTTTTTTTTTTTTTTTTTTTTGAAATAGTATTTAGCTAGTTATTAGCAAACCAAATCGCAACAGAAGATTTCTAGCCAAAAAAAAAAAGGCAACAGAAGATGTGATTGTTAATTTTAGGAACACAAATATATATATATATATATATATATATATACGAGGTTCCTTAACTATAAGACGTTTGATTTGCTTAAAGAAAGGAAAAACTAAAAAAAAAGAAGTTTGCTGCTCTAACAAATCGCTACGTTTTATTGTTGTAGTGATGCTTTTGTTTTTTCCACTTAAGCCCCCTCAATTTTCGAAATATCCTCATTTTGGCACATAAAATTTATGAACTCTCACTTTAACCTTGTAAATTTCAAATTTTCAAAATAACAGTTTCCATAAAATAATTAAAATAAATAATATTTTTTTAAATATTTGTAATAAATAACAGATATACCAGGTAAATGATTTATTTATGTCAAATTTACATGATAAATTTTTCATTTATCTGATAAATCTGTTATTTACTATAAATATTTTAAAAACCTGTTATTTACTTCAATTATCATCGTAAAATTGCTATTTACAATAATTTTCCTACCTCTTAGAGTTTTATATTAAAAAAGATGGCAAACGGCGGGATTAAGTGCAATGATAAGGTATGAGACATTCTCCTTTTTTTTTCACGTCTTTTAAATGAAAATACAAATTATTTAAGTTTAAATGAGTTTTTAAAATTCAGATTACAAAGTGTGAATAACCTCAAAGTTAGAAGGTAGGCAAGAGATTTATCTCTAAATAAATAAATACATATATATATATATGAAGAATTAGGTGTTCCATGTTTCTCGAACAAAAAGATAAAGAAGGGAGGAAAAAGAAAAAGGGGGCAAAAGCAAAATGAGGGGTCACTGTCGTCATGCAACAAAATAATTCAGCACCAAACAAATAAAAATGTTGCCCATGTCTGAAGAAAATCAAGTACTCTTGTTAAAAAGAAAAGAGCGTAAAGAGTTTAAACTCGCTTCCCGATACTTGTAACCATACTCTCGTCAACAAGCCTAGAGGTCACCTTTCAAGAAAAAGGAAAAAAAAAAAAGTAACCTAGATTCTGCTACATAAAAACTTGACCTGAAAATCTAGAGCCTAAAATCTCTAGAAAGTTCGTCACCAAATTTGTTTCAAAATCCAACTTCGATGCTCGATTTATGATGGGGACAAGACTGGAACGTACAGCGAACACAAATTCTGGGTGTTGACTGAGAGTTTTTCAAATTAGGACTACTGGAATTAGGTCTGCTTTTTGTTAGTGACCGACATATCGATAAAACCACGTGAGATCATGTGTTTCATGGCAAAAACATTAATTATGACATAATACGTGACAAATAATTGCAAAGAAAAATGACATTTCTGTCCTATTAGAAACAGCCCCAATCCCCGCCCCCGCCCCCGCCCCCGCTCCACTGTCTCTCCGGTATGGTAGACTTGTAGTCGCTGCTGGAAGGATGGGGAAGGGCGGAACACTGCTATATTTCTATATCATCATCTTCTCTCTAGCCTCCTTTTCCCCACAGCTAACGTCCTTTTTCCCACTAAACTAGTCACCTTATCTTTCCCCAAGACATCCAAAAAGTCATCTTGGTAGTCTTAGAACTCTCGGTTTTCATAAATTGGGATGAAAAAAAAAACTTTGGTTCGCAGCATTCAGCCTTCGGCTATAAAACACAGAATCAATCGAGCAATTTAGCCCAATTTTACCCTGTCTATCCAAAATAAAATGGCTAAAAATACTAAATTGCCTAAATTGTAATGATTTTCCCTTATATATATATATACATATATGCGCTTCATATGTGCGTGCGTGTGTGAGAAGAATAATGAAAAACTTGAAGGAACTTTAAAGTTGGTAGAAATTTACAATATCGATCAGTGTCATCAGTACATACACACGAAATGGTGATAAAAGCAGATGAGTGATGTCAAGACTACGATCCACTAGGAAGGGAAGGGAACAAACATTTTCTGTGTTTGATGCTCTTAAAATCAGAGAGATCCTAACACTTGACACTATGTTGTATTTATACAAGCAATAGGGGAGTTACCAGACCAGTTAACAGTCTTGATCTGGACAACTTTTCGTCAAATCAGCCTTGCTCTTTATATGGAGTCCAGATGAGTTTGCTTACATCGACCTCGAGACCCCCACGACCTGCTTGTATAAGATGGCGATCCAGGACCTTCGGATCCGCACAGATGACATGCTGCCCTTTTCTGTACTGGATTAATTCCAGGGTTTGTAGGGTTGCTAAAATATCCTCTGCCTTGATGGCTGTCATGTCACTGAGCTCCTGCCCAAAAATAAAATAAAAATTAAAAAAAGCCTCAACCAGAGTAAACAATGAAGAAAAATTCGATGAAGATATATAATATCCGAAGCACGTTTAGAAAACATCTGGATGTGCAGATATCCAATTCTCGTACTTAATGTTGATCAGATTTGGAAATCCAGCTTGGTGAACGCTAAATTAATAAGAAAGTTTCAAACAAGAAAACAAGTGCGCATGTGGATACAGATACACAAGCAGCAGGTGATCTGTCGGGCATAGAACTTTTGATAAATAATAGAACTTTCCATCCTGGGGATAACCTTGGTAGAACCTATTCAGCGTATAAGCTTAAATAAAATTAAGGGAAAAGATGACAAGTGAAAAGGAAACAGGAAACAGGAAACAGAGGGATGCACCACAGGGTCAGGGTTGTACACTCTTCTCAACTTAAAGTATCAAAAGGAGAAACGAAAAGAAAAAAGGCCGGACACTAGGATCAAAACTCTTCCAAAGAACAGCATATCATTAACTACAATTGAGTTCATTTACTATCCTTAACAGGTTACGTAAGAGTTTTCAAAGAATTCGGACTACGTTGTTCCGTATGTATTTTCTGAAATGATGATTATAACCAACAATGCCATGGTCAACAAAGTTCATAGTTACATAGCACGCAATGGCCAAAAACACCTTCAATAAGTTCAAAGATGAAGAGATAGTAAAACTAATCAAGGAAAATAGAACTTTAAAAAGATTCAGAGAATCAAGACCTTGATAGAAATATTGCCCTTGTGCTTTTTCAAGATGTCTAAAAGCACCCTGGTCCAGTATCCTTTGTAGCTCAAATGCCCCAAGTCAGAAAGAGGTCTTTCAGGTGTGCCAACTTTACCTTCTTTCTTTGAAAGTTCATATGCTGCCCATAGCGTAAACAGCATTAGCATTTGAAATCACGAGAAAGAAATGCAAGATACCACTTAAAATACTATTACTACAACAGAAATTTGGTAGCCGATAAAAGGAAACATGCTCTTGTTGAGGCCTTCAAGCCTCCATCGTGAGAGAAACATGAGAGTTGGTGAACAACTTATTCCCCACATCTGTTAATTTTTAAGGCTGCAGTTAGATCTAAAAAATAAAAGTAGACTTCCATTCAAGCAGCCTCAGTAACCCTCTATCTTCCTAAAAGAATGACATGCAAAATTGTACTTCCGAAGTAAAATTATGATTTCAGAAGATTCAAAAAATAACTGATCGAAGTGACAGAGAGCTCACAGAAGGCAATCAAAAATTTTCCGTAGCCTTTCCTTTGATAAGGAGGAAGCGTAAGAATACATGCCAAGTTATACGACTCCTCAGAATGCTTTTCCTGCACATCAGGAAGGAAAAATAGTTACATTGTAATTTTAAGTCATCTCTCATCACACAATGTTACTTCTTTGACTTCTAGAAAAACTCTATGTTTATGGAATGGAAAACCAGTGTTATTACATTAAGCTTTAGGATAAAATAATGAATGAAACAGAACCATGATTTACCTTAGAAAAATACCCAACCATATGGCATCCTCGATCATCACACTCACACAATACGTAAAACAGGAAGAGATCAACATCATAGTAAAGGGTCTTGTGATCAAGAAACAGTTTTGCCAAATAACAAAGATTCTGCCCATAAACCTTGTTTTTTTTGCCGTCAACCTGTCAAATAAAGATAGATCAGCTATAAACTTTGAATATATTGGAAGAGAAGGAACACAAGTTCATGTTAAGATATGAGAACAAATCCTAAGCACAGGGAGAATAGGAAAGAAATCACCAAATTCATACAAGCATTCTTAACATTTCACAATCTGTTTCCTAAAAGGCTACAACAATCACTAAAACGCTAGGCAAGAACAACTTACCTCAAACATTGAGAGTGTACCGCTTCGGTATATCTCATCACCAGGGGGATGCTTGAGATCACACTTCCTCTTCATATTCAGAATCAAAATTCAAAAGAAAAAGAAAACGTATCAGAATCACAAAACTAGGCAAAGTGATCAACATAATAGGCAAGAGAAACCGTCTTAGAAAAATGTAATCATAGATCTAATTAACCATAGACTTACTATTGACTACTGAAAGCAATTTCTTTAGGAACAAGACACCGCAAAAGGCAAAATAGAAGAATTTGAAGCACGGCTCACCATATGCCTTTGAAGCTGCTCTTTGCGCTTCATGAAATTGAGGCAAAACTCACAAAAATACAACTTCAAACAGTCATTGTATTCTGGTGGAAAGGGGGAGAAGTACCATGTCTCAATCTCATATTTTCCAAGTTCAATAGTTGCTATATTTTTCACTTTTGTGAATTCTTCATGTTCACGCAAGCTAGCAGCGTCAAGCTCCTCATGGCCCTATATAATTGTGAAAGACATCTTAAGATTACATCCTCCCAATATTTGACAAAATAGACAGTGGAATATTATTAAAAGCTCACTCATTTATGCCAATTAAATTACACTCTATTCCCAGGCACAAAATAAATCACACTCGATTCCCAGACACAAATCAAGTTATTTCCTCGTGTGAATGGGCGTTGAGGAGAGGGATGAATCCTGTTCCTCAAGAATTAAAAATTCAATTATACCTGCAATCCATGAAGATCAATATTTAGTTTTCCTATTCCAATCCATACGACTCCTTTGATTGACTCCCTACCCTTATTCCAACCCATTACTCCCATTTATCCTCCGCACATGCATTGTCTATCATTTCTATGTCTCTCTATACTATGGTATTCATTAACAAACGTATTTTTTGGGACCTCTCAATATGATATGCTTCTGCTGATGAGAACGACAATGATTTGCTAAAACCGTAACAGCAAGCATTTAATTACAACTGTGACTTGTACATACCTCAACATGTGTCTCATCGATTTTCCGCTTTTGATGACGTGTCATCTTCAAGCTTGTAACCTAGAAAGCCTCATAGCAAAATTAAGTTATTAACTAGTCAAAATGTATGGAAAAAACAAAAGATTTGAAAAAACACTCTTGAAGCCGTCTCCAACACTATGGAACATGTAAGCATAACTTGCAGCTCGTAAATGTAGTCTTCGGGCATGAGCTACTGTCAGAGAACACATAATCACCTTGTCCTCAACTTTCTCATCAACGTCAGTCTCCACTGATTCAAGATCAAGTTGTTCAAGCTTCACCCACTCATCAAGCCTCCTATTAACTATTATAAAAGAAGACAGGAAAAAAAAAGTAAATGCTTCTTCGCATTGTAGAAACTAAGTTGACAATAAGTTATTGACAATTGTCGGATGAATCAAATAGGCAAATATCACTTGCATTTCTACGTTGACATCAGTGGACATTTCAATTTTCCCCATCAGTTGTGTGAAATAATATGATATTGATAAGGTAATCAACTAACAATGAAATGAAACAAAACCACCATACACGACCAATTTAGCATGATATATAACTACTATAAACCTATCTATCAAGGAGCAACAAGAAATTTCTGCACATAACTTTCTTCTGAGCTTCTAAGTTCCAACACCATCACCACCTCCACATTAGCTAACCGTTATCACATCGTTACATCTCAACGACAATTCTAAGGTCAATTACTATATTACTCTTTTCTCCACTTCCATATACCCCTAGCATGGACTCTATTTCATCTTCATAAATTTTCCACTAAAAAAATCTGTCTTCCATGTTTCTTTGATAAGTTAAAGAAGCACTATTCCAAACTCTTAAAAAAGAATCCAACCAAATCTGTTGTTTCTCAAGAAACATGCTACAACCTTTCGCTAACCAGCGTATCTAGCAATCTCATCCTATTCGCAGAATGGGCAACATGCTCGATGAATCTTATCGACAATCCATAAAATTCATGGTGATTTTTAACACTTGATGGCATCTACCAAATGATTGCTAAGATTGACTGAAGAAATTGAACTGTCACAACCTCCTAAAAGCTTTCCCCACATCCCGGAGCAGCTCAAACGGCCTTCAAATCCATGTTCACTTGATTCTTATTATATATCTAGCAAAAAGACCAGCAATCAAACCACCCCAAATTCCCAGTGTTTTACAAAACCGTGTTAAATTTATCTCTAAATCGTGTTAAAAACCTCCCCTTCGGGAAATTAAAATAAAATGGATAATTTTTATACAACATAGAAGAAACAAAACAAGTGCATAATTAATGGAAACGAAAAATCCAAACCCAAAACCTAAACTTTGAGAAATTGGGAAATGCAAGAAAGGCACCCATAATTACCAACAAAATAATGACACCGGACACCAAACCACCCCAAACATACTCGTCAGAAACGAAACCCTAATTCCTCAAAACACAAACAAGTGCACAAAATCAATTTTCAACAACATCTTCAATCCAAAATCCCTAATCCTAGAAACGCAACAAGATTCAGTAAAAAGAAAAAAAAGAAAAAAGAAAAAAAAATCCTTACATTCGGTGTAATGGACGTAGTACTCGTACTCGCCGAAGCCGGCGGCGGAAACTTTGCGGCGCTCGATGACCTTGACGGGGTGATACTTGCCGTCCCTCCACCGGCACATGACGCGCGTGCCGACCTCCAACGGAAGCATGCTCGCCTTTCGCCTCTTCAACGCCTCCTTCTCCGCCCCATCGCCGGCGCCGGCGGCGGGCTTCTGGTCGGCGGAGCCGTTCTCTTCACTCGGATCTTCTATCGAACCCATTTCTTGATGGAAAGCTTCGGAAAGCCCATCCAATCACAACTTTAAAGAACGAATGAGATTTCAGAAGAAAAGTGAACGACATATGGGCCGGGCCCATGGGCTCAATTGTTTCACGCCTGTATAGAGAGAAAGAAGGAAAAGTAGGGTATTTGCTTTTCTTTAGACGAAAAAAAAAAAGTAGGGAATTTGCTTAACCTTTGATTAAGGGCCCGTTTGAAACTGATTTTGAAGGCTGTTTTTAGATTATTAAAAACCTACAGTAAATTAGGAGTGTTTGGTAAAACCCTATTTTTATCCAATAGATTCTAAAAACTGTTGCAGTATAATAGAATTTAAGAAGCATGTAAGAGGTTGCTTCTACACAGCTGCTTCTACTACTATTTTATAAATTTACTAAAATATCCTTAACAACAAATAATTATTCTAATATACCCATTTTATTTATCTACATACTAAACAATAAAACTATTTATTTAAGATTTACATATTAATTTCCCCTTAAAAATAATTTCAAATTATAAAATTATAACTTATATCTTTTTATTTTGGGGAGAGGCTATGGTAGAGTCTCTCCTAAATGACTCTACCAGCAGAGTCTCTTTTTAAACCGTTGAGATTTAATCGAACGGTTGAAATGTTGTTGGTGTACCATATTTATTATACACCTTACCTCATATAATCTTTCTCACCCCAAGTATTCTCCGTCGCCGACGACCCACCCCCGACGCCGGCAACCCACCTCCAGCCTCCCACCACCGGCCCTAGCCCCGGACTGCCGACCGGCCGTCCGGGCGACCCCCCTTTCTCTCTCTTCCCCTTTCTCTCTCTTTTCCTCTCTCTTCCCCTTTCTCTATCTTTTCCTCTCCCGTGGCGACCCACCTCCGGCACCCCACCACCACCAGCCCGCAGCCCCCCGGCCCTCCCACCCTACCCGACGGGCCCCCTCCCCAAGCCTCCCCACCCCCCCGCCTCCCCCTCTCTCTCTCTTTCTACCCCACCCCAGCCCCGGCCCCCCACACCACCCTCGACATGAGAAGAAAGAGAGAAAAAGAGGGGGAGTCGCGGGTGGGGGTGGGATGGGGGGGCGCCGGGCGGCCGGGGGTGGGGGGGCCACGGGTCGGGAAGAAAGAGAGAGCGGAAGAGAGAGGGGGGGAGGCGGGGGGGTGGGGAGGCCGGGGGAGGGGGCCGCCGAGCCGGGTAAGGGGGCCGGGGGGTGAGCTGGGGGCTGGGGGTCGGCGGGGCCGGTGGTGGGGGGGTGCCGGAGGTGGGTCGCCGCGAGGGAGGAGAAGAGAGAGAAAGGGGGGTCATCGAAGGCCGGCCGGCCGGCCGGGGCTGGGGCAGGTGGTGGGAGGCCGGAGGTGGGTCACCGACGTCGGGGGTGAGTCGCCGGCGATGGAGAAGACTTCGGGTGAAAAAGATAATGTGAGGTAAGGTGTATGATAAGTATGGTACACCAATAATGTTTTAACCGTTTGATTAAATCTCAACGGCTTAAAAAAGGTATGTACCGGTAGAGACCCTTTGCCCTCAAAGGGTCTCTACCACAGACTTATCCATTTGTAGTGCTTTTTTTTTTTTTTTTGTACAAAAAAACATTTATTATAGTTTACACTCAATTTTGTATATTAATGTATAATTTATCGTCTTCAATAAATCTAATTTTTTTTTAATGTTTATTATAAACTAAAAATTATATATTTTCATAATTTGGAGTAAAATTTTAAAATGTTAGACAATAAAATATGTCTACTAGGGTATTTATTTGACAAAAACATGGTCTGTCATTTTTAGTCATTATACGTCTACACAGTAACTTTATTTATAGTTTACTAAACATCTATAATTCTACTTCTGGTATTCACAGCAACTTTGAAAAAAAATTTACCAAACGCCTACCTGCTTTTGGTCACAGTAACTTAAGATTCAAAGCACGCGAAACTGGCCCTAAAAATAGTTAGTTTCAATTTCAAACTGAAGCAGTCGGTTTTCAAATTTGGAAATCGATGACCGTTTATTAATGCATTGTTTTTTTTTTTTACGTTTTCCAACTTCGGTTTCGGTTCTTTTCGATCGGTTTGGATCCATTTTTTACTAGGAGTACCTAGTCATTACCCGGAAGTTTACTTGGGGTACGATGATTGGTTTTTAGCTTTTTAACTTATTTTTTGAGCTTTTTTAGTGTTGAATACATCTATGATATAGAGTAAACAATTTGAAGAAAACAAATATTAAATATCTTAGATTTGTAATAAAAATAAAACAAAATATCTATTTTTAACTTTATTTGATCGGTTTCGATTTGAAACCGAAACACATAAACTGGAACCAAAAATCAAGATGCTAAAGCAGAATTTGATTTGGTTCCGATTTTTCATTTTTCGGTTGTTTCGGTCGGTTAGTTTCGATTCTTCTAACAATCCTACTAGATATTCAATTTTCACTCATCGCGTGTGTTCATACCCGTGGATACCAGCCCCCGATAGGTGGGTATGGGGATTAAAATTAACTCCTAAGTTGGGTGCGGGATGCTCCCCCATACATGTCCCTAGCCCCATTTTTTACATGTCCCTGCCCCATTAAGTAGAATATTTTCCAAGAAAAATATTATTTTTGATATCAAACATGTCATATGTAAAATTTGCCACCAAAAGGCAATATTAACATGCCTCGTGATCACCAGAAAAACGACCAACATTCATGCTTTTACTTGCTTTTACTTGAAGCCCGCTGACGAGAAAATGCAGTGTAAAATGCATTCATGTCCAAAAAGAGACTAAAAGTTGTTGGAATACTAATTTAAACGCTCAAATCAAACGGAGAGCGCAATTTTAGAGGATTAATATGGTGAGGTTATTTACACTAAAAACTTTACAGAGCAGGCACGTCAGGTGATACCTTTGTAATTTTCGGGTACACAGTTTACAAGTAGAGCTCTTTTTTGACTCCCTCCTCTTTGAAAAAAGGACCACCAAAAAAAGATACAAAAAACATTGCCTTCCTCTAATTTTAAATGTAAATGGAATAAGCCCCTCCACCCACTGTACAGTTACTCTCACAAAGAATATACAACAATGCTGCAAAACCTCCCAATTCCCAAGCCCGAACCCGAATATGTGATTTCTTTGCCCGGCGGATGCACTGGCGAGATCCCTGTCCCGGGGTATCCCCAAAAACTGCCTAGCACAGCTGAGCAGTTTCGGGAGACCAGAGTATTTTTCTGCACCCAAAATACTCATCCATGATGATTTTCTTGCCCTCAAGTTACGTAATCAAATACCAAAAAAAGTGCACCCCCATGCTACCCACCACGATCCAATGGTTCACCAGAACCAGCGTCCTGGTTGATTTGCTTCTCATTTGAAATGCGATCAGCAGGAACATACGCATACCCTTTCGGTAACAGCATGTTCTTCACAGTTGCTTGATCCGATGTCATTACCAGTTCTTTCTCAAACATCTCTTGCTGCGATTCAAGACTTGAATGAGCAAGTTTGCCTTTGAAAAGTAATTTAAAAGCAAAACCAACAAAAATCGAGGATGAGATAATGAAATGAATGACCCAAAATAAATTACCTTTTTAGATTTTGACCTCCACCCTCCATCATCCGTAAGATTACAGGTCGTGACGGAAGAGGGCCTATGAGGAATTTGTTTCCCTGCAAAGTGCTGCCTCTCCAAAGGCTTCTGGGTAAAATGGTTTTGGGCTGTAGAACAGTCATCTTCTGTCCTTTGGTCATCCACGGCACCGGCAACTTTAGTTCGCTGCTTTACAGAAACTGTGCTATCCACAGTTACGTCATCTGACCTTTGAAATGCTTCACTACAAGATTTATAATCATCAGTGTGACCCTTTAGAGATGTTGTAACCGATTCTGAACTAACATCAGGAAGAAAAAAGGGACTACGTGCAAGTGCAGAACGAGCAACATGATCTCTTTTCACAGCAAGTATGTCATGCGAACAAAGAACTAATTCCCGCTGCACACATCAGAAAGGACGCGCATGATTAGAACGTATACAGGAAAACACACACAAACACATTCGTCCACACGACTCGAACCCTTCCTAAATCAGTATTATTGCTATCCCACACATATATGCAGACATTATCCCAGGAGATTAATATTTTCAATTCCTTACCTTCAATTTTTCACGTTTGATAATCCTCTCGCAAAGAAGTCGCAACCTCTCTAGTTCAACCTGTAAAATAAGCAGGCAACTCAAGCTTGTAATTCCACAACACCTCCAATTTTAAAAAATAATTTAAAATAAAAAACTAAAGCAAACTCTCAGAAATTATACGTAGTTTGAAATGCATTAGATAATTTCACCATTTCCATATTAAGAACCCACATCTTACAATTTATTCGTGTGTTAGGCTAAAAAAAATACGAGGGATGTCCCTTAAGTTTTCACATATCATGTAAACTAAGTTTTCTTCCGTGGCAGATATGGCTGCCATTGCTGATGCAAGAGCATGACACACGTTGACACTTCATTCTCAAATAAAAACAGAATTAAAATCTTACCCTAACTTGTTTAAAGCTTTTTAACTCCTCGACTCCATGTTTTTGTGTTTCCGCCTGTAAAATTAAGAGTGCCAGAATTAAGTCGTGATGAACGATAATACATTGAGACATCATCCCATTATAATAGTAGGTTAATAGAAATAAGACATGAAATCATTGACAAAAATTGCAAGGATTCCATGTAACTCCAATAATATGACCTTTGCTCTCTGCTCTACGCTGTGCTTTTCACAGTAAGCCTTGTGTTGCTGCTTGCCACCAGAACCCTTTACATTCATGTAAAAACCAGCACTTCTAGCACAAGACGGGTGGAAAGTCGCTTGACAATGGCCGTAATTACACTGCATAGCAGAAATAAGTTACTTGACCAATTAGCTACACTATTCACAAACTATCACTTCAGTTTAAGACAGAAATTCACAAAAGAAAACATTTTTACCTTTATGCAGACACCATATTTGCGACGACAGATATGGCACAGATCAACCCCCTTTGAAACTGTCTCCTGAAAATTCAAAAATATATAGAAGCATAGAAGTGTGTCAAAAAAAAAATCTCTGACAAGACACACAAACTGCTAACTATAAGCAATCGATATCAATTATTTCCGTGCGTATCTAACATGTCCACTCACCATTCCTTCAACAGAATTTACTTGTCCTCTTCTGAATCTCGACTCAAAGACCCACTAGCAAATGACAGATGCAAGAGATCATTTTCCATCCAGAAAAATTTGAACAAAGATTCAATATTTGTTCAGTGCAAAAATAAGAAATTTAACCTCAGCACAGAAGGCATGAACCCATTGACCATCTGAAGATTTCCTAAAAGCACCAGTACTACCACCACATAACCCGCATTCAGCAACAAAATAAGGTTTCTCCCAGAAGTTGACAGCGGGGCCTCCGGAACTTCTAGATGATGACACTTCTTCACATAACTCACAGAACCATGGACCTGTAGATTCTTTGACGCTACGATAGCAATCCAGGTGAACTGCAACCTGTTAAAAAGATTCAGTCAAAACCAAAACTGATTATTAAATTTACAAGACAAGCAATGAGAAAGACAACCCTACCTTACAACCACAGCAAACTAAGATAGGATTTAACAGTGTTTCAGAACGTCTGCAGATGTCACACGATCTCGGGTGCTCTTTGGAGAAATCTACAACTGACTCTGCAAAATCAGAATGCTTCTCCAATGAAATCCTTGGAACAGCCACCCTTTGAAGCATCTCTTTTGCCCGTGGGATCGGCTGAGAGCCACTGCCAGACCTCCCACTGGTAGTGTTCAACTTCATCATGTTCTGCAAAGTGATTACAACAGTGAATCAACAAATTCTTATTATAAGCTACAAAAAGAAAATAATAATTCAGATGTGAAAAAGGTAGAAACCTCCTGATGAGTAGTTTCATCACAGGCATCTTTCCTAAATGAAGATATCCTCGAAGAGGCCGCAGCCGCAGCCGTAGCAGCTGCTAGCACAGCTTGTGCTTCCTTGTGCCTTCTTTCCTTTCTGCCCTGCTTCTTAGCCTCCCTAAGCTCACAAAGATACTGGTTAACGAGCACAGCATCCCATTTCTTCATACGCGCAAGCTCAATCTCCTGTGGTAGACTCTTAGTGGCATTACATATTAATTTATCTGCAAAAACACATAAAAGAAAGAAATAAAACTCTCAAGGTTATGCGTCATAAATAAATATATACATATATATATATATTTATATTAAAACACAACAAATGTTAACAAGTTAAAGAATAATGCAGAGACCAGTAGAGCGCTTTCTTTCAATTGCATTGCTCAGCAACCTGTGCTGGAAATAAATGATTTCTCCTTCCAAATCATCTTTTGGCGAGAGTTCCATAATCCCCATGTTCCTAGCTTTTGTCAACTGTTCTAGATTACATACGTCATCTTTGCCCATCATCTCATCACACCTCGGATGTTTATTTTGGTGATTACAGCACACACTGGCATTAGTGGATGCCTCAAAACGAGAAATTTCCCCATCCCTGGGACCTGTGAAGTTTCAATACATGTTAGACCCGTACATAATAGCAACAAGGAAATATAAAATGCGTTACCATTATTACAATCATATGCTGGGCCGGTCTTTAAATTCACCCCGGTCTGCATTTGCTGTAGTTTCTTGTCAATATCAGGATGGATATAAAAGCTGGTAACAGCTTCTGCTTCTGTTTTCCTGTATTACAAATGGGTAAAAATACTCAGAAGTTGTCATGAAATGAAGAAAGGGGTGGGGCCAAGCACTGCAGCTTTGACACAGAGCTCAAATGAAAATCATCTAACAACGCATTTTTAATAAATTAGAACTAAAAAGGTTCAAAACTCACTGGATATCAGGAACAACTAAATCTACAGCAGAACTAGGTGGATTTCCATCTACATTCACCAAAGTATCCTGAATTGGAATTGAAACCTCCTCTGCTCGACCACTTTGTTGAGGGATACAATTTGAGGGTTCAGCCTGGCTGCCTGCTGAACATACACTAATTTGGTAAAAAGAGAGAAGAGAACAGCGTCATGAAGATCATTATAAAAAAACACAAATATTCAGTGTGATATTTAGCTTAGTTATAAAGTATAGATGTCAAGTGTCCACAACATAGTAAGTCAAACAAAAATAACAGCACAAAGCATTAGTTTTGCAGATTCTCCCAATGTCCTAATCAGGTACTTAGAAGTCAACCATGTATAGGTTAAGCAACATCGTCACCTTTTACCTTAAACTGCACTTCGATATTATACGCAAATTCAGCTCTAATTCATTCATTCAAATTCCAATAGCAATATCCAAGAGATAAACTACTTTGATTCTAAAAAAGGGTGGGGGAAAAAAAACACACTAACAAACTACAAGAAAACACGTTTCTTGGTGGAAGGCAAAAAGAGAGAGAAAGAGAGAGAGTGGTGTTTGTGTTGGACAAAGGAATGTTATTAATTATCATATTTTAAGTAACAAAATTTAACCAACAAACCAACTACAATAAACATCTTTTTTTGCCCATTCCATATGAAGAATTTCTAAAACTACTATCAAGAAAACCAGCACTAAGTAGCAACTAAAACATCTAACAAGCATGGAAAAATTGGACCAGAAAGATGAATCATACCTTCACCTGTGCACATTGATGGAGAATGTTGAACCCCAGCAGGTTCATTCGAGTTCTGCATAGATAAAAATTATTTCATCTACATATATTAAAACAAAAATAGGGAGGAAAAAAAAAAGGCAATTAAAGTTCCGAAGACAGAGAGGAAGCCCTTGAAAGTCAACCATAGCTAAATGAGTCATAGAAAGCCAAATATAAAAAAATAAATAAATAACCTAAAAAATCTGACACTGGTTTAATAGTTCTTCCACCACCCAAGCACTACCAAAACACTTTTATCATAGAAGGTGAGCAAACCTATCAAAGTACCAAGTAATCAAAATAGTATAAATTTAAAATTTAAAACTTTAACACGAAAATTTAAATTACATGTTTAAGAAATAAATAAATAAAAACCAATTATATATGGGGCAGCAGAAGCATTTTCATGAGCACGCAAACAAGTTCTATCAGCCTACAGACTACAGCAAGCATGCTAAACATGCAACCATTGCAAAAACAAATTCTTAAGGTTGCAACAACTTTTTGTAGTAAAGCACAAAAATATTCCATCAGGTCTAAAAACGCACATATGCACATGCACAAAAATCCTCTATCAGGTCTAAAAACGAACAAACATTCAATGTCAATTTTCCTATTTCATTTTTTTTCTTTATCATTACTATTTTATTTTATTTTATCTTTATACTAAGAAGAAGCATAGGAATTGCTGTTGATGGTAAACAAATTTATATAGAACTTTTTTAACTAGCAAAAAAAACCAAGGAGCAGATGTGTGTAAAAAGGAAAATGATACATATCATAAAAAAAAAATTACAAAAATAAAAAAATAAAAAATAAAAAAGAAGAAAAAGAAGTTTCAAGATGTATCATAAAACTAAAATGCAACTCGCTAGAGATAAGCAACCTTGTACAGAACAGTAATTTCAGTTTTGCAGAACCTACAAAATTTGGACACTCATACATTCAGGATATGCATAATAAAAATTTTCGTGATGCCTATCTTATAAGAATAGCAAAATGATGCACTTCATGAAAAATAGTTTCATGACACGTTATGAAACTAAAATATAAGTCAACAGTAAAAAGTTGGAACAAAAGCAGTCATTTCAGTTTTACTGACACGTGTACATTTGTTCATAATAAAATTAATGATAATTTGTATCATTGCTCACAAAAAAAAAATTACCTTCTCAACTGCACGGGGCATGGATACTTCATTTGAATTCTCAGGTTCTTTGTTAATATATTGATCTACCTTGACCTCATTCACTTCAGCCTGCTTGTCGCTCAAAATCTCCTGAGGTGAGCATCCCATTTTGGGATCATTCAAAATCCTAGCATTGCTTTTAGTCCGTCGCCTTGGAGGTACTGACTTAACAGCTACAGGATCTGCAATATCAGATTCTGGAACTGATTCTGCAACCGAATCATCAACAGCTCCAAACTCAACCTTGGAGGAAACCTTTGATGGGATTTTAGCTTTGACATTTTTCTGTAAAGTACTCAAGTGCACATTGTTTTTAAGCCATTTAACTATTTTGCCTCGCACATCAGGATCCATTGTATCTTTCTGCACAATGATGTTCAAGATGTTAGGACAAAGTTATCAATAACAACAACAACAACAAAAAAGGACTACAAAACCAACTAATATGTGCCACAATTACATGAATAAACTAATCAGGAACTTAAAAAGAAATCATCTTTTATCATTACAGCAAGGGAGGCAGATAAAGAATCCACTGAGATGCCAATCTGAGATGCTACGTCTTCCATATTTACCCTCCCACGATCAACCAACTGCATGATTGGAAAACGTTAACTTACAACAAGTTCAAACAAACTGTCAAAAATTAGAATAGGCCACTTATGGCTCGGACGAATATCGTACCTTCTTCAAAATCAATGCATAATTAGATGATTCTAATGTATTAACGCCCTCACTGCTCCTTTCAAATGACTCTCGATCATCAAGCAACTGTGCATCATTGCTTCCTGACACAAGTCTAGCATTCAACTTGGAACCAGGCAATCCTGTCTCCTGTGATACACTATCATGAGAACTGTCAAAATTGCTATTGGGCACTTCAACATGAACTGCAGTAGCATCTCCATTTCTGCAGCCAACATTTGACTTCTCAGGAAGATGGTCGATGGAATCAGAGTTACTTCCAGCAACTACAGAAGTGTCACCTGACTGAGAGGTATTGCTGTTATCCAGTGCTTCCGAGTGCTTCGAGCAAAATGCCCGTAACTCGACCTACATAAGTGCACAAAGCAAATTTCGTTTTTCATTGAGAGACCTAATTAAACTTGCAAAAATACTAGCATCCTTTATTATGGAACAGTAAATGAAGAAAAAGGAAAAAGATACTTACATTGTCATGACCATATTTTCCCCAAATTTCCATTCTGTGTCTAGCCTCCCTTGCACACATAGGATGGAAAGCAGTCCTGCATGTTCCTGAGCCCAAAAACATACACATGAGGAGAAACACAATCCAAATGAGAAGACAACTTATCCAGCAATATACTGCCACAATTAGCTAGAGAAACATTTAAAGCTCATTAATTAAAATAAAGGCTTCTTCACTTTAGGAACTCAATAAATAAATAACAAGAAAGAAAAGAACATAAAATACTTGCAAGCAGCAGAATTTTCACAATTAGCCTTAAAAAAAATATAAAATAAAATAAAAAGGGAAGTTCAGGTGGCAAAAAAACTAGCGAATGGATGCCAATCCTTGCATCCCAGAAAGATCCCAGAACTAGAAAGGTCAGTATAATAGGAATGTCAGGCCGTGCGTCCTCCAATGAAACATCAGCTGAAAGTTTGGCCTAATTAATGCCAAGCCAAAAGTAGCAAAGAACTCTAAATTTGGACTATATAATTCGTCCATTCAATATGTTACCGAATAAGTCCAAACGCAGATGCTAAGAATAAAATGTGTCCATGATCCCAAAAGGACCAAGACGAGAAACAAACAATGATCACGGAGTACCGTGTAAATAAAAGAAACAATGCGACCAAGACCTTTAAGGTATAGAATAAAATACCTTATAGTATTTCGTTTATACCATAGATAGACACCCTCATTCAATTACACTTTTGTATCCAATTAAACGAAAAAATGTACAGAGATGAAGATACTTGTCGGTGTGTATACATAGACAAACAAAAATAGAGAGAGATACGGGGAAGTAATATCCACTCCAAGGAAAAGAATATGTTAGCATAATCCATTAACATAAAGACTGAAAAACCAGGGACAACATACTATCTAGTCACAAACACCTAACAAGAAAGATTGAAACTCCATGTTCCTCCAATATTCTTAACAGCTTTTGGTTCTTCAGCAATCCACGAAAAAATACAAAACGAACCCTACAACCATTGGAAGGTAACAGCATTCATCATGATTCATGAATCATTAACTGTATTCACCGAAATATTGACAGGGATATACATTGCATTTAATGGCCTCTCCTGTTCTACCACCCGAAATGAGAAATGAAGAATCAAGAAACAAAAACATACCATGACTGCACCGAACACAGGCGCCCCACTTCACCTTGCATATGTTACAAACCATCTTTTTACGAGTTTCCTTTATTGCTCCTACATTCATAACCGGCTCCATCTTCACTAAATCCTCTATATAAACCTCAGGTGCCCACTGACAACAGAACAAATGAACAAATTCCGCAGACCCATCACTTTCAACGCTCTGAAAAACAGGTTTCAAAGCACCACCCTGCTTGGGGCATAGGACACAAGGTTTGTCTAAATCCCTACTGCTATCACTACTCTTCCGCTTACACCAAGAACACAACCAAGTTGAGCCCACGGCCTCTTCAACTCCATAACACTTTCGATGAACGGAAACCTTGCAAGAACTACAAGAAACCAACATATCTAACTCTTTTCCAGTGTCGCCCCTAGAGCAAAAATGGCACAAGGATGAATTCCCATCACAAGAAGACGCGACTAAAACCTTCTCCAACCCTGCATCACCGCCCAGAAGCTTCCGCTTCTTCGAAGGCCTCTCCGTCGTCAAACAAGCCTTATCCCTAGAACCTAAGAGCCATTCTAGACCACTAGAAGATACCAAATCGGAAGAAATATTCTTTTCATTAAGAGGCAAACCCTCATCACCTACACTATCAATTTCCATAAACTCATTGTCCTTCTCTACTTTCTTCACCTCCTCTTTAACAACAACACCATTTTCCTTTTCTACTTCAAACCCACTTTCACGTCCACTGTCTACATTCTCTTCCTTAACAACAAGCTCATTTGGATTCTCTTCTTTCACATTTCCCACCACTGGAATCAACAAACAGTTGCGAGCAGCTGAATTGGCAGTGAATTCAGAAACCTCAGACAATTTGTCTATGTCCGACATTGTCAAGTCCCTGAAGTACTCCTCAGTGTTGACCCATATGTTGGAGACGGCTTTGGACCTATCGCCTTGCCGTGAAGACTTCTTCTTCTTGATATTATCCGCCCCGGAATGAGACTTCTTGTGCCGTTTCCGAATACTATCCGATTGCCTCCACAAGAAGCTCGCCAACCCGCTTGGCAGCGTGGGCACACTCGCCGGAGAAGCCTCCTCGGGACCATCGAACGGCGAGCGCAGACACAACGACTTCTTCGCCTGAGCGAAAAAATCAACACCACCAACCACCGTCGACGACGGCGACTTCTCCGGCGAAATGGCCGGAATTTTCGCCGGAACCCTAGAAACGGGGCGAGGCCACCCCTCGGTGCCGCAACCTCCGTCCGCACCCCTACCCATCGTCATCTTCTTCCGCCGGTGACATCGCCCTCCGGTCATCACCGACAACAATCCATAACCAAAAAAAAAAAAAGGAAAAAATAATAATAATAAAATCCAAACCCTAGAAATTCCTCTAATTCCAAGATCCAAATCAGAAAAAGGGAAAAAGGAAATGAAACCCTAGCCCCAAATTCCAAGATTTCCTCGTCTTTGTCGTTGTCGTCGTCGTCCTTCGTAGGGAAAAGGAGAGGATAAGCCCGCAGCTAGGGTTAGGGTTTTCTAGTTCGAAAATCCTTTCAGATCCGTTTTCCAGAGCGGATTTTTTTGGTTTTTTTCGCAGTTCTGGTTTCGCTTTCGACAGAGTAGAGATAGAAAGAGGAGAGAGAAAATTCAAACAATAAATTATTAAAGAAAAAAAAGAGAGTGAAAATAATCGAAACAAGAGAAAGAGAGAGAAAGTTTTAGAGAGAGAGAGAGAGAGAGATTCGCGTTCCTTGCAGGGGAGTGGGGGCGGTTGGAAGACAACTTTTTAGAGAGAGAGAGAGAGAGACAGAGAGAGAGATATTTTATAGGTGCGGATTATTCCGGATTCAACTCTCAAATCCTCTTATTCCTCTTATTCGTGTACTTTATACATCTCTCTAACACATCGATTAAAATTATATATTTAATTATAATTATAATATCATGTTATATGATGTAATTTTCGTTTGATTTTAAATTTAATTTTAATTAAATTATAATTTTTAACTTAATTTATTTTTTTTTTAAATTAAGAAAAATATATAATTAATTTTTTAAAAAATAATCAATTCTTATATAAAAATTTTATCTTTAATTAATTTATCAAATTGAGACTTAAAAAATCATATTAATTATATATATCATAATTAAGGAAACATAAATAAAACACAAATAAAAAGAGATACGAATTAAATCTCCCGTTGCGTCACCACACCAGAAACAATGGGGATAGAGAAGCTAGACCCGCCAGCTATTCTATATTCTACACGTAGCATCACGCCATGTCAGCTATTCTATTCTATATTCTATTTCTTTTTCTTTTTTTGTATTTATATATTAATTTATTAGAAGATCATGTGACGAGCAAGATTTTAGAAAAAATATATCCAAAAAAAAAAGTGAGATTATGCAAACTAGCATTAATTAGGAGAGTTTTTTTTTTTTTTAAATAAAGGTGAACAATTATAAAAACACAATCAATATCAAAATAAAATTATAAGAGAATTTGAAAATTTCAGGAGAACGGATAATCCTTTCACTTGGATGAGGATTTTTTTAATTTCGGTTACACTCTCTCGATTAGAAGAATTGAAGTTGGTATGCAGTATCTTGTGCTCTAAATTTAAGGCTCGTGAGGTTATAACAATGGTGGGAATACTTTAAGCTGTTTAAACAAAAAAAAAAAAAAAAAAAACTATAGTGACATCCGATATAGTGGCTTCAGTGACCAACCTTAATTTGCATCCTTTTAGTGCCCCAATTTGTAAACCACCTTTAGTTGGTGCGGCTTTTGCAATGTTCCAAGAGAAATTGAATTATATTGCCCCTCCAACCTGTTCCTAATAATGTTCAAACTTTAATTGTTCAGTGCAATCATGTAGCAGCTATGTCATGGGTGGATCCAACAAAATAGGAGTCACCCGAAGCTTCCGCACAAGTACTTTTTAAGAAGCACCACAAAGAAAAAACAATCATAGGCAGATCTAGCATAAAGAAATTGAAAATATTGTTTGGCACTGTTGTGAAAAATTAAAAGCATTATGTTTTAAGAAAAAACAAGGAGCCCAAAAGGACAAGTTAATTAATTATCATCTTAGAACTCCTAGTAAGAAAGGTTTTTAAGTGACAAATCCTAAGTGTTTTCAATTGGTTTTTTCTGGTCTTTTTTTTATTTGTTGAGCTTTCTTTTTGGTTGTTTTCTTTTAGGTCTTACTAGTTTAATACCCGTGCGTTGCACGGCGGTAGAAAAAAAATTAAGAAATGATAAGGATTAATGATAAAGATAAATAACATATATTAAAAGCAGTTGATTAACATAAATAATATAATTACAATAAGTCTGAAAATTTAGATGTTTTTATGTTCTATTCATTTAAGTTTATATTTATATGTCAACGTGGTAAATTCAAATATATATATATATATGTAGATACACACGTAAGGTCTTGGAGTATAAAACTTTTTATAATACTTTAAACCGTTGTTACACATGTTTGATTTTCTTCATTTTTTTCTTCTGACCTATCATAATGGTAAACAAAATAAATTCATTAGTTATTTGATTTTTGTAATTAAAATTGAGATAAATATGGTTATGTAATATGTAATTATATGTAAAAGATAATAGTACCTAGCCACATTTCGTTTTTTAGATAAGTCACTTAGAGATGATTGGATTTCTGTTGAAGAGTGGTGCTATTAAGGGCTGAAATAATAAAAATACAATTAGATGATAGTTAATAATTTATGAATATATATATTGAGTAAGGTCGTTACGAAAATTTAAGATGAAATATAGGTAGTTATGTACCTTGATTCAACTTCTTCGATGGTGGGTTTATTGAAACTGAGGTGTTTTTTTTTTTTTTTTTTTTTTTTTGCTTTGCTTTCTGACTGTGGTGTCTCTGGATGCAAATAAGCCAACGGTGATGGGATTTCTATGGGGAATTCAATTAGTGGTGCAGGTGGTAACATTGGTAATTCATTATCGTCTAAGGTTTTTACATCTGTTGCATCAATAAAAACACCTCTGGGACAAAATTGAATCATAAATATTTTTGAGATGCCTTTAAGTTGATCAAGGATAGGAGTAATGATATTTGGATTAATGTATCCTTCTTGGATTGTCAATATGGAGCAAGGTTTGTTTATTAGTGATTGAACGGTTTTTCCAAACATGATAATATTCATTTCTCCAGTGTTGTCTTTGATCCGTGCATTGATTTTGTACCTATTGTAAATATATTTAATTTTTAATTGTATGGAAATATTTTTTTCTTTTTCGTTTTTTGTAATAAAGGTGATGAATATTACGAGGTGATCGGCATTGAAGTTAGGTACCCGTGAGTATCGCACCACCATAAAGTCCTTGATTGTTTAACCTGTTTGTAGCATCTTGAACAAACATTATAGAACTAACATTCGCGTTCTTTAAGTTCAGTAATGCTTGTTTTTATAGTAAATTTTGTGTCATGTTGTATGAATAAATATTGTTTAATAAATTATATTTTATAATTAGACAGTAACAAATGAGTATTTACTTGATTTTTATATGTATCTAAAGTTTGGAGTTCAACTATTGTAACTCTATTTATAGTCTTTTGTTCTTCCAATGATAATGGTTTTGTTGTAGATGGAGTAATAAAGTTGATTCCTTGGATATAATAACGGAACCTAGAAATAGATAATATATTAAGTAAAGTATTTTTTATCAGAAAATCGAAAAATATAAATAATTATAATAATTTCGTGGTAAATATTTGTAATACTTTATTTATTATTATTTTTTATTCGGTAATGTCTGGATCAAAATATTATAAAGTTCCAAGAGTGCTTGCAACATAAAGTCCACCTGTATATTTGTAATTATGAAAATTAATGATTAAAAATATTTATTAATATTATTTTAGAGAAAATAATGTTATTTTTTATTATATACCTAGTTACCGAGGTATTGTTTGGTTGTCATGGCTGTAAATACGATTACAACTGGTTCGGGTATTTTTGAACTACATTTTCATCAAAATTTTCTCTAATTTCTCACCAAAAAGTTATGTTAAGTGTTTATTTTATGTGAAATATATTAAATTTAAATAAATAATTTATTAATAATTGATTGTGAATCTTTTGCAAATATGTTTTATAGCAATATTTCATTCATAGTTACCTTATATTTTAGATTGTTAGATTTCGTCTTTTTACCAGTCTATCGCCTATATTGGATTCTTCAATACCCTTGACAGATATGAGATGACCAATGACATCTGATATGATATAACAAATATTAAGTTGTTATTTATTGATATTTATATAATTAATTTATTAATTTTTGGTTAATAAATGCGAATATTATATGTGATTTACCTGAAAGGAGGTCGTTGATGTCAACATTTGATGTTAGCTGGTCATACTCTACAAAATTAAATTTACATTGGGGTATTTCAGGTATATAATCTTCGACGTCTTTGAAAATTGTGGACCATACAAATTGTAGCATTGCTCAATGGGGAACAATTTTATATCTTTGTTTATTGTTCGTGATAAAAAAAAGTTATTGATTTCATATGTGCTACCTACTTGTATTTTATTTGTTATGAAATTAGCATCTTTTGCACAGACAAACACATGTATTGCTTCATCCTGGAAAAAATATGTATATATACTAATTTATTGTTATTTATATATTTAATAATAATGTAAATTGTTTTTTGTTAATAAATATAATATTTAAAAAAATCAATTACTTGTTCGTCTATTAATAAGTAGTCAATGTTGATTAGACAACCAATATTTTAAGCCGTGTTTTTCCATAAACGACATATTCGAGCATGGATAGTTTGTTGTGTTTCCTCTAGCTTAAGAAATCGTAGTGAACTATACATTTTCTATAATTAGTAGAAAGATATAAATACATTTGTTTAAAAGCTTTATAAATATAATTTGAATTTTGAAGATTATAACAATTATTTTATAATATAATTAGTGATGGAAAGAAAAAATTTATAGTTATTTTTTTACTGGCAAATCATTATTTTTGGTTAATATTATGTAGTATTTCTTTGTAAACGATATTTTTTATATGATTTGAGTATCTATTAATTGAATCGTGTATTAAAATATGTAAACATTTTGATGATGTTACTCTAGATAAAACAACGTAAAGTTATCCATGACTAAAAATTTCATCTTCTAAGTAGAGTCAAACTTTATTTAGTGATTGACCTTATATTTTATTTATTGTCATTGCATATCATATTTTTTAAGGGAATTATCGTCTTTTTAAAACAAAATGTCATTTAGATTCCTTTATTATCATTTTTATTCTTGGTATATAATTTTTTTCAGTCATGCTATCAGAATTAATAATACGTCATTCAATAATTCTATTTGTTAATTGTGTAATAATAAATCTTGTACCATTATATAAACCTATTAATTGATTAAGATTTCTCATTAACATGACAAGAACTCCAACTTTTAATTCTAATTCATGTGGTGGTAGTCCATTAAAATTAAGCGTATATAAAATTCAGGAGGATGCAAAAGATTTAGTTTATCGAGATTTTCAGATGATGAAAGAATTGTATCATAACTATAATAAATTTTTGTTGTTGTAGGTACTAACGATAACAAATATTAATTTGTTTCATTAGTTTTATTTCTAGGTGTAACAATTGCCCGTTATTTTAAATAATGAATATTATGAAAACTAGTATAGAAATTTTCATATATTGTGGTAGAAATGTATTGAGTAGAATTTGTATTATATAGTATTATGTATTTTTCAGGTATTTTGATCCAAGTAGCATCTTTATTTCGGGATCTTTTATTCCATTTGATATTCCATTACCACCACTTAAAATACATTCAGAGAAATTAACAGTTTTTATTTGTTCATCAATACAATAATTAAATTTTTTTTAATCGCATGTTTTCTGTTAAAGTTAGTATACGAAAATATGGCCAAAGATAATAATTATATATATTTACTTCAATAATATTTTATTTTGTACCATTTGGAACAAGAAGTAATATTTTTCTAAAGTCATCACACAATATAAATGTCATTTCTCCAAATGGATGATTAGAATCATTTCTTAGGTCTTGTATTGTTTTATCTAAAACTTCAAAATAATATTTATTACTCATAGATGCTTCCTTCCATAAAATTAATGTTGTTTTTTGAATCAATTTCACAAGTTGAGTAGATTTTTTGATATAACAAGTTGAGAATTTGTCAATTGAAAGTGGTATACGAAATCTCTAATGTGTAGTTCGGCCTTTTGGTAATAATAATAATGTCATTCCAGATGATACAATAGATAATACAATTTCACCGTTTGATCTAATTTTACTAATACTTACATCCGATAAATATATATCTCCTGTACCACCATAACCGTATATGAAAAATAAGTTATTATGTTTATTTTCTATCGCTTCTAAAATTTGATTGTAAATAAATTATTGCTCTTGATTTAAATTTCGTACTAAATTGAAATTTTCTTCTTTCAATTTATATTTATCATAATGGAGTTCTTTTCTTAAAATATTATTATTTAAATCTTCAATTAATGTTCTAATTGAAAGCAGAAGATTATAATGTGATAAAAAATATGAATTTAAATTTAGTAATTTTTCTAATTCATATAATACAAAATTATATAATTCATTTTCGGGAATTTCAAAATTTGGAGAATTAAGTAAAAGTCTTACTTGTATGAAATATCGTCACACATTAATTTTCAATGTTTTTGTAAAAATTTAATTGTATCATAAATATTACAAAATAATAGTATTATAATAAAGAGATAATGAAGTTAGGCAAATATTGACTAGAATGATGCTTCTTCTATTGATTTATCTCATTTTTTATCGTTCCCTAATAAACCTAGTGCATGACAAGCTATTTGATTCGTAGGATAAATGATATTATTTACTGTTCGAAATGATTCATAACTTGTTGAATCTTTTTTATGGCTTAATAATAATTTTAAGTAATATAACTCACAAGAACTCATATAAATATAAAACATTCTTCCTATAGTATGTTCATTTTGTCACTGAGTCCAAATCTTATATTTATTATTGCAAACTCATTTTATTGGAAATTCTATTTGAGTAAGTTGTCGAGCATTTTCATTTGTTTTATTAATTTTCATCCATTTTGTTAATGTTGTTTTTTGAATTTGTGGTTGTCGCATTATATTCTGTAGCTGTTGATTTTTATTAAATGTAATATTTTGCATATTTGGTAATTGAATAGAGAGACGTTGAATAGCTAGATTTCTATGGTGTATTGAATATTCAAATATTCTCCAAATTCCTTCATAGGGTGTAATATATCGACAGTTAAAATAAGTTTTTATTTCATCGATTTCTTTGTAACTTGTTTTTTCGTTATTTTTAGTAATAACATCATTTTCAATAACAGCTCTTATTTTATATGGACCTTTTGTTAAGTATTTGAATAGATATTTAATAAGCATAGATTGAGAACATATTTCAATATTAATATTCGCATAATATTTTAGACATAAAGTTCGGATATAAGGAACAACGTATCTATTGTCAAGTTTAATTCATTCTTTGATAACATTAAATTATGTATCTCTGTGACGATAAGTGACAAAACCATTTTCTTTTATAGTTGTTTCTTTTCTTTTTTCTTTTTTGGGAAATTTTTTGAACATTTTGAATTTTTCATTCATGGGGCAGATGTTTTGGCATATCCACATGATCCATGTATTATGTATTTACTTATAATTTTATAACCTACAGAATATGTTGTTGGATCTTGAATTTCGGCAGAAATAAATTTGTTTATTTGTATAGGATCATGGTATTTATGTTCAGGATATAACCAGAATAACATATGACAATGAGGTAGACTATGTTTCTAAAACTCCACCACGTATAAATCTAAAGTCAAGTAAAAAAATGAAGAAAGAAAAAACATAAGTATAAAAATTATAATAGTTTTATTTTTTCCTTTAATAAAAAATTATGATAATAATCTATAGTTTTTTATGCAAAATAAATTAACTCACATGCTATTATGGGTCCAAAATAATTTCTGACTTTATTGTATTTACTAAATAATATAATTTTATTTTAAATATTCTACTTAAGATATCTGGTTTATTTTCAGATTTTTGTCATTGAATTATAGATATGGTTCTTTTAATTTCTGGCCATTTAGGGTTACATGTAAATGTTAAAAATATATCAAAATTTTCATAATATTTACAAATTACTATTGCTCATGGTAATTTTGAATCATATATCTTGGACTTCCTGTATAAGATGATGATAAAATAATTCATTTCCCAATTGCTTGTGCATCTGTATCGCCTCTAGCTATAGTATTTTGAATACCTTTATAAATTTCAGATTTTAAATTATTTTGATTATGTCTAACATAATCTAGACGATCTTCTTCAATAGAAGTATAGATATCCACAATATACTGTTGGAAAAGTTGGCCAGCTATAAATATTGTATTTTCTTGATGTAGTCGTTATTGAAGTTGAAAAGCATAAAATGACATCATTAATATTCGATTCCTATGTGATTGTTTACCAGTAAAATTTGGATTTTATCCTATATCGATTTTGTATCCATCTTCTTCATAAGAAAATAATAATTGATATTGTAATGCCATATAAGATAGATGAAGTTTATTGATTTTTTGTAATTCTCCAGTTTGATTATGAATAATAATATCTCTACATTTTTTATGTTGACCAATATCTCCAACAATTAAAGCACTTATATCTGTTGAAGTTGGAAGATCATATTGTGTACTACCTTCTTGTCGTCTTCCTATTAATCTTAATTTCATTAACAATATTTGATTATTTTTATAAATATCCCTAATAGTTCTAAAAAGTTGCACTAATTTATTTGTCTCTTCTAGCATTGTAATTAGTTTTTGAACGATAATCTCACTTAAATTGTTCAAAACATTATTATCTGGAAATGTCGCTATTCTATTTTGAATTTCATTTTCCGTATCATTAACATATAGTTGTGCAAATCTTGGAGGGTCATTATTTGTTGGAAGTAAATATCCAATTAAATGATGCATTTGACCACTAATCTTGAAAATATAAAGTGTTGAGGAATTATTTATATTTGATTAAATATTTGCTCCACGTGAAGTAAAAGCGAACATAGAATTATAGATTCTAATTTTTTTTTTTTTTGAAATTTGCATTTAAAGGTCATTCATAATAATTTAATAGTTAATCTAAAATTGGTGGTGTCTTCCTATTTAAAGGTTTATTAATTTTTCCATTTTGACAACATAAAAAAAACGTGGTGGATATGTATTTTGTGTTTGTTCATTTTTCCAAAATAATGCTCCACAATATTGACATGTACAATTACAATTTGCAATGTCAAAATATTCAGCATTTGAATTTGTGGAAAAATTTATATGAAAAACAAAAGGAAAATTATGAACTATTAGTAAAAAAAAATTATTTAAATTAATAATCTTAACAAAAAAAAAAAGAACAAATTTGAGATTAAGAATTTACTTTTTTCAATTGATGGTGAATTGTAGGCTTCTAAAGATTTATTTGATGTTCCTTGATTTGTGGTGGAAATTGGAGAGAATTGAATAAGTCTAGTTCGACGACCAGGTATAATCTCTGTATTCAATTCTTCAAACTCATTGTTTAAAAATTACAAATTTGTAAATATAGATGCTTTATTAATACTTGTAACATGTTGTTTATTTGATGTTTTGAAGGTCTTGAATAACTAATATTTTTATGACAAATTTTCTTCATTCTTATTGTTTTGATGTTTTGTATGAAACAAAAAGACAACAAGAAGAAATATCATTAAAAACTAGAAATTATAAATAAAAATATGACACACGAAATAATAAATAATTTTTTATAATAAATTAAAACTAACATTAAAAAAATATATATATAATAGTATATGTAAAATAAAAATAAAATATTAACCATTAAGTATGTTTGTTGTAATAAAATAAACTCCTATATTTCAATAAGGAAAAAAACCAGCAACAGTTTAATTTGGCATAATAAACAAATAAAGTAAAATTAATTCATAAAATTACTATATAAATGTAAAACTTTATTACATAATGAAAAAAATGTAAGTCAAAAGTGTAACATGAAAATACAATGTATAAAAATAATTAATCACAGTTACACATATTTTTAATGATGAAATCTAATCGCAGGTGAAAAAAAAAAAATCTTTTATCTTGTTATAAATTAATAGAGCTCTAATGTTTGTAAATTTTTATATCTTTTTTTTTCGTTTAAATTTTTTTAATTTGTTTTTAATTTTTAATATTATAATCCAATTATTTGAATTCAAATTTTTTGATAAATTTTTATATAAAATTAATATTTATGTATTTTTACATATTAGCCGATTTATGCAATTTTTTTTTATTTTTGCACTTTTTTTTGCCAATAGAAAATAATTAGTTAGATAATTATTTTGTTCTTTCATATTCTGTCGCATGTTTCATATTTTTTCTTTAAAAAGTACATTTATTAGTCTGACAATAAATTAATCAATTACTATATACATATGGTATCTAACGTTGTTAAATATGGTAATTTTATTTTGAAAACTTTTTTTCCCTATAAATGTTTGGATGGCATGACATTTTACTTTTTTTTTTGTACGTCATATAATAATTAAGCAAATATTTACAGTAATTTTATTTTGAGAACTTTTTTTTTGCTATAAATATTTAGATCGCATGACATTTTACTTTTTTTTTCTTTTTTTTGGTACGTCATACAATAACTAAGCAAATATTTATTTTGTATTGTATACTTTTTTATATTTTTTTTTATGAATAACATATTATGTTTGTTAAATAGAATAATAAATAAATTAATATATATGTATCCTTATGTTAAATAAAAAAACTATTTCCTTACATAATGAGATTGCATAATAAAAAACAACTACATCATACAACTAAAATCACTACATTGCAAAGTTTTTTATGTATTTTTTTTATTAATAGATTATATTTATTAAATTGAGTAATAAATAAATTAATACATATATATCCTTATGTTAAGTAAAGTAAAGTTCTGTTCTTACATTATAAGATCACATAATAATAAACAAATTAAATCAGAAAATTAAAATTACAATAACCACTAATTATAGAAATGCTTGTATACAAAAATTATCATAATAAACTTAAATACATAATCATTGAACTGAAAAAAAATAAAACCCCCGGGTTGGAGAAAAAAAAAAGGAAGAAAAAATTTGATGAAACGACAAAACAAAAAGGAAAACAATAATGACAAAGAAGGAAATAATACTATGAAGAAATAAATATTTATGAATTTAATATATTATGTATTGAAATACACTAAGTCAAATAAAAAACACAACATGTAAATTAAGGAAAACATGTATACCACATATTTTCAACAAAAATAAAAAATAGGAGAAATAACTTTTCCGATTCATAATATGTTCAATAACATGTATTGAAATAAGTTAAAATCTCATATTTTTATTATATAGAAAAGCAAAAACTATTAGAATAAACTCAGACCTCTCGTATTATTATCAATATATGCTAAGAATAACAAAAATATAATTCGACATCATCTTTGACTATCAAATGAAATGTTTGGGGATGTTTACAGTTTTGTTTTCTCAAAATTTGCAACAAATATAAAACAAAAACAGTAACAAATACGTGCGTTGAAATGAATTAAATCTGATATTTGTATTACATAAAAGGTAAAAGCTATTAAAGTAAACTCAAATCTTTTGTATTATTATCAATATATGTTAACAATAACAAAAATATAATTTGGACATGTCTAGAAATATATACATACTTTTTTCAAAGAAGATTAACAGCCTAGTATTTCCAGGATTTTTTCAAAGAGCAATAACAACCTGCATCCTTTTACTATATAGTTATAAAGTCGTAAAACAATGACTAACATTAAAAGTAAAATAACATAAAAGCAGTACCATAATCAATGCCACTATGAATTATGAAAACCCAAAAAAAAAAAACAACTCAAATCCCAACATTTGCAGCAATAATTAAGACTGTCAAATCATTTTTAACAATTCTCTAACAAATTATAATAATAGTATCATTTTTATCAGCATATACCAAACCAAATAATGCATCTGGTATAAGTATTAGTATATACAAAAATAGAGATCATCATAGTAAAATTGAATCTTTGTACAAAAATTCTTTGGAAAACTATTTATAACAGAGAAAAACAAAAAAAAAATTAAAAATAATGATAATAACAGTGAGAAAACAACATCATATAGATATATATATATATATATATAAATCGGAAAATAAAACAGAGTCAGATTTTCTCTTATTTACAAGGATCATATAAGCTACCAAATATTATTTCATAATCATCTAACATATCATAACAGTAACACGAACAAAATACTCATAAACAAAAGTTTTAAGAAAACAGAATTGGTCACGCCATATTAAAAAAACAGAGATAAAGACTAACGAAGAGAACAAAATAGTAAACCCAAATCCTTTTATAGCATACTAATTATCATACTTGAACAGTGGTGAAAATAGAGAAATATTACATGAACAAATAAACAGAGAATAAAAAAAGGAATATATATTTAATAAAGAAACCAAAAACAGTCAAATAAAAACATTCAATAACAGTCAACAGACAAAAATAAGAATAATACCTTAATCAAAAAGCCTCTCTTCACAAAAAACGGCAGTTGATTAAGCCAAATTCTCATAAAGTAACATATGAGGCAATTAAAGAAGGTTGAAAGGAGAGTAAATAGGAGGATATTGCAGAGATAGTAATAGGTAAGAGATGGATACAAACAGAGTATATAAGAGAATATTGCAGAGAGAGTAATAGTTAAACATAGGAATAAAACAATAAATGAAAAAACAGACTATTTATAACAGAAAATTTGTTAAATAAAATATTAAGTTTTTTTCCCAAAGGCCAGTGATGATAAAAAGCAGAAACAACACACAAATAACAAAGTTATCTTAGTGTAAAAAAAAAATTAAGGTTTTTTTTTTCAAAGGCCGGTGAGGAGAAAAAAATAGAAACATCATACAAATAATAAAGTTATCTCTGTAAAATATATGAGGAAAACGTGATTAGTCATAAAAAAAAATAATAGAGTTTGGACAAATCAGGATATTACAGATCTAAAACAGTAACCCATAACTATTAAAAACAGGGTAACAAGTGTAAAAAAGTAGTCAAACTGAAGAAAGTAAACAATAAATCACAGAATCATCAGAAATATGGCAATTGTAGACCACAAAAGATTGTTTAGAATCATTAAATGTATAAGACAGATCAGCAAAAACCAAAACAACATATCCCAGTACAAAAGCAGCAGTTAAGAAACAACATAAGAAGTCTACAAACTTAAAGAATAAGATAGTCTAATAATTCATTCAAATATGACTAAACAGTACAAATAAGAAAATATAACAATTCTTTCCAATAAAATCAACAAATAAAATATCATCCGAAAACAAATGACAAGCTTAAAAACAACAATAAAACCATAAACACAAAAATCAAGTCATAAAATTTAAAAACCAAGTTGAACAAAATATTATCCGGGGGAGGGGGAAAAAAAGAAAATGCAAAAGACCAAAATATCACATAAATAAGTAATTAATTTTTCACTGCATATTCCAAATCCACCATCTTCGCAGCATTTTTAACACAATTTACAAAACCAAAATAACAAAAATCAGAAATGAAAAACAACATATATATACTTTAAAAAAATAAAATAAATACAACAAAACCCAGAGCTTACCTATTTTTTATTTTTATTTTTTGATGTTCATCTCTTCTCATGATTGTCTCCAATCTTGCAAATGCATGAAACAAAAATAACAATTATAATTAACAGGAAAAACAAAAAATAAAAATAGAACAAAAAATAATTTTATCTGGACATGTACATGTAGAAGGAAAAATAACCGTTAGAAAACACACACACACACACAAAAAAAAAAAAAAAAAAAAAAAACCCAAAAACTTGGGGGGAAAAGGGAAAAAATTACATAAAAAACATGCAGGAACCAAAAAAAAAATCCATAGCAAAAAACATAAAGAAAAAAAAATTTTCTCCACTGATATATACGCAGGGAAAAACCCTGCTAGTAATAATAAGGGAAAAAAAATCAAAACCAACAAAAGCCAATCCAAACCCAAAAAAAAAAAAAAAGAAAAGAAAAGAAAAGAAAAACACACAAAAAAGGCCACCAAAACAGCAGTAAACAAAAACAACAAAATAAAAATTTAAAATTTAAAGTTGAAAAACTGAAATCGGAGGAAAAAACCTTGGGGAAAAACTGGGAAAATTTCAAAACATAAAAGGAGGAAAAAAAATAAAATAACAATAGAAGAGGAAAATGATAACGGAAAAAAAAAAACCAAGGAAAGGAAAAACACAAAAAAAAAAAAAAAAAAAAACAAAACAAAACAAACGAACGAACGAAAAAAAAAAAAAAAGCAAAACAAAATTTAAGGTTCAGAGAGAGAGAGAGAGAAAAAAAAGGGGAACCCCAAACGAAAAATGAACAGTGTAAAGAAAAACTCAGAATGAAAAATCAATGGGGAAAAAAAAAGGGAAAATAAAGAGAAAAAAGCAAACAACAACAGAAGGGGAAGACAATGCCAGGAAAAAAACAAACCGGTGATGAGAAAAACACAAATCAAATTTTAGGATGTGGAGAAAACAAAGAAACCGAGAGAGAGAGAGCAAACATAAGAGAGAGAAAGAAAGGAAAGAGAAAGAGAGAGGAAAACCTAGAGTTGCAGGGGCAAAAAGGTCCATCCACTATAAAGAAATCCAGATTCAGTGTGTCTAAGAAAGATGAAATTGTTAAAGCACATATACCAAGGGCGAAACCGACAGTTTACTGTAGTCGGAGGAAAAAGTAATATTGAACGGGGGGCAATTCCGTCCGGTAATGAGAGGAAAATAACAAATATATTCAGTCACTGTAGCCACAAAAAATACAACATGAATCAAGGGGCAAAATCGTTCATATATTGTTCCAAGAATAGTAATAACCTACGTCCTTTTAGTGTGTAGTAATAATGTTTTAAGATTGCATGCTCTTTTTGCTTTTCTTTTTAATAAATTTCACTTATTATTAAAGAAAAGAGAACAAAAAAATTTTTTGGAAGGTTCTTTATGGATTGTTAACTTTTTCCCAAAATTATTTTAAAGAAAAATCTTTTCCATAATTAAATTATTGTCTTTTAAATTAGTTTATTTTTTAATGAAAAATCTATTATAGAGGATTAAAAAATCTCTTCTCATCTATAATAGGATTGTGTTTTAAATCGTCAAGCTGTGCAAAATTTATTGGTTTTTTAATTTTATTTTATTAAAATTATAATTAAATTCAATGTTGCACGTGTTAAGATTCCTTAATATGAAAAACCTCCTCTTTGAAAATGATGAAAAAAAATGTTATATAGTTTCATTTTTGGTGTAACGTGTAAGAATGTTAATAGCTTCTTTAATAATCAAAACGATCTCTTACAAAATACTCTCTCTCTCTCTCTCTCTTTTTGGTTAAAAGAATATTATTTTGCAATAAAAAATGGGTGTGAAATATAAATATATTTTTTGTGTGGTGACTACTTTCTTGTCAATAATAATGACCTGTTGTGCTTACCATATCACTTCGTGAGTACAAAAGTAGAGTAATTTTCAAAAGAATCAGAAAAAGCAAAAGAGGAGGGTGACGTTATGGCGGTTTTGTCAAGAGAAATTAGGAATTTTTGGAGAGGGCGAGCCTTTCTGGTTAGTACTACTTGCTTTAATCAATTTATTAAATAAAATAATTAATAATGAGGTATTATAAAAAAATAATTATTCAGAAAATATTAAGAAGAAAATATTTTAAGTAATTAAAAACTGAAGAAAAGTTAGTGAATCACACAAAAAATTAAATTAAGTGATGTTATGAGAAAATAATAATTAGAATGATCATAACAATATATTTGAGTAATGATATTTTGAAAAAATTTTATTTCAGTATGAGTAAAAAAAAGTGAAAAGTAAAAATTTAAAAGGAGAAAAGAAAACATATAAATAAGGTATTACTAGTGAACAAATATAAAGAATAATTTTAAAGAGTATAATAAATAATATATATCAAATATTACTAAAAAAATAATAATTGATAATCTAAGATGGTTATAAAAAAATTTATAATTATACTGAGAGATTTTTAAATGAAATAAAGAAGAAAAAGTTTTAGTAATTAAATAAATAAATAAAAAAAGAAAAGAAAGAAAAGGGGAAGGGAAAGAAATTAAGAATGAAAGAGAATTACTTAAAAAAAAAAACAGAGAATTTAAAAAGAAAGGAAAAAAAAAAGTAAGAGAATGACATATGTTAAAAATAAAGAAGAGCTTTGGCTCTTTTATATACACATGTTCTCTTTGGTTCATGCTCAAATACTTGCCACGTGGAGTTCCTTTTTTTTTTTTTTCCCTCTCCTATATCTATCCATATATACATATACATATAAATATATATATATATATATATACATATATAAAAGAGTGCATAAAATTACACTGTTCCTTCTTGGTAGTCAAAAACGCACAGTTTGGTGTTTTTTTTTTCCTTTTTGCTTTTTCATGGAAACCTTTTTTTTTTTTTTTTTTTTTTTTTCCTTCATGACCTTTATCTTTATTTTTTTTATTTTTTTTCCTTTATGTGTTTTTTTTCTTTTTAAAAAAACTTTTGGTGTTTTTGTTTTCTTTTTATTTTACTTTTTTCTTTTCAAGTTTTTTTTTTCTTCTAACCTTCTTCTACTTTGCTATATCATCATCATCATCATCAATATCATTATATCATTATCATTATTATTATTATAGTTGTTGTTATTGTTATTAATTTTTTCAAATTTTTACTTGTTATTTTCTAAATTTATACTTATACATTTTCAGTAGAACTTTGTTTTTCCCTTTTTTTTCTCTTTAATTTCTTTATTGAAAGCTCAATATTTTATCACTTTCTCTCTTAAATATTTTTTTTCTAATCACTATCTCAATTTTTTCACTCAAAATTCTAATTTTCTTAACTATAATCAAACCTAATTGTGATAAGTTTTCTTACATGATCAAACTTTTTTTTTTTTTTTTTAAGAGTTTTCACGATGGATTAAAGGATGTTCTCAACTTTCTACTTTATTACTTTGGATAATATTCATGTGATTATTTTACTTTTTTTGGCATGAAAATTAATTTCCATTTCATTATATTTCCTTAACATTTAACAGAATAATAAATTTGGTTGTAAAATATGCACTTTATTAGTGCGTTTTTGTTTTTTTTGGAAAAACTAATTAAGTGTTGTTGTTGTTGGTTTTTTTTTTTTTTTTTTTGAAACTATTTGGTTCTTTATGTCATTTTTCCATATTTTGCTTTTCTGTCGTTAACTTTTTCTTATCTCCTTTCTACTTTGTTTTACTTATATTTTATCATTTTTCTTAAATTTCTGGCTTGTCTTTTTTCAAATTTTTTTTTTTATACTTCTTCCTTTAACTTTTTTATTTTCTTTCTTTCTTTTTTTTTTTTTTCTCCTTATTAGAAGCTCAACGTCCCAAATTCTCTCTTAAAGTCTGTATTATATTAGATTTCTCTTTAGTAACTCTAATATCCTTAATTGATTGTGGTCTGTCTTCAATAACTTATTATGATATTACTGTTATTTTAAATAATCATTTGCAACAGAATGATATAAATTTTTGATTTTAGATAACATAATGTATAATGCAAATATTGAGAAATAACAAAATAATCAATATTATTATGTATTTTTTGTAATAAATATTAAGTCATCATATTTTATGATAAAATATAATTTTTGAATTTAGATAATTATTATTGTATTTTGTTTTTAAATTAATTTTTTATTTATTTATTTTTCATAACGTTGTTTATATTACACATTATAAAAACTACAAGTACAATTTTATACGTGCATTGCACGTATTTGATAACTAGTCCCATTAAAAGTCAAAAAGTGTCCATGCCTCCCATCCTTCCACGCGTCCATGAAGTTCTGTTTCTCTCTCTCTCTCTCTTTTTTTAAACCTTCCATATTTGTATGTATTAACGAGTTTAATACCCGTGCGTTGCACGGAGAAGGAAGAAAAAACAAAAAAAATTGAATATAGTATAATAAAAGCAGTTAATTTCTTTTCAAAAAAAAAAACAGTTAATTAAGATATAGATTATACGGGGAAGGAAGAAAAAAACAAAAATGAAAAAATTGAGTATTATATAATAAAAATAATTAATTAAGATATAGATTATAATTACCGTAAGTATATTTTTTTAGTATTTACTATTATAATATTAAAGTACATACATTCATATTTATAAGCGTAATTTTCTTTAAATAAAAAGTTTAAATAATAAATAAAATTAAAAAAAATTTGAAATATCAAAGGAATAACAAAATTGCGGGGTAAATTTAATTAAAAAAACTAATTAAATTAACAAATAAATGTAAAAATGAATAGAAATCTTAAAAAATTTATATCTAAAGATTATAGATATAAATATAAAAGAAACTTATTGAACATTTTGTTTAAAAAAAGACGAAAAAATAAAAGAAGTCAAAGAAAAAATTAATAATATCAGATATTAAAATAAAATATTAAGTGTAAGAATTGTTGTTAATAGAATAAAATAGAATAATATATTGTTATTAAAAAATCAGAAAGAATAAATAAAATTAAAAACTCAAAAAAATTTATAACTTAAGTAAATTTATTAAATTTAAACAAAATTAATTAAATGAATAAATAAACCTAGAAATGGATTAAATATTTTAAAATTTTTAATTTTAAATAATAATATTAATATATGACATAAATAATAATTTAGCTATAATAATTATAAATATACATTTTTGATAATTACGTTTCATTACAGTAGAAAAATTATTTATTGATTTTTAATTTTATTATAATTTTATAGACCTTTTTATATTTTAGAATTTCTGTAAATTATTATTTAATTTCAAATTTTTTAGTTTGTTTGTTTATTTTGAATATAATAATTTGATTATATTAATTTATTTTTTAAATGTATTATTCTATTTTTTGTTCGTTAAATTTTTATTAATTCAATAATTTAAAATTTTTAAATATTATTTAACGTATATAATTTTATTTTTAATAATTGAAAATAATTTAATAAAATATAATTTTTTATCTTATGATTTTTTTTATATCTTTATTTTTAAAAAATTTATTTTAATGTAGATATAAATATCTTTTACTCTCTCTCTATCTCTATTTCTCTTTCTCTTTCTCTCTCTCTCTAATGACCGGATAATGCCAAAAGGACAAAACCGGTAAGTCACTGTACATGCGGTAAAAAGTAGGGAAATTTGAAGGGCAAAGCGTCATTTTACTGTACATTTCACTGTTTGGGTACGGTAGATACTGTCGCTTATTGTGCGGTACTGTAGCTAAACCAAAAAAATGAAAAAAAAAAAACCAAAAAAATATTGTAGATTACTGTTCACTGAAAGTTAACATCCCTTTAGTATGAACATCTTAAAAACTTAATTAAAAAGAAGATAAACCCCCGGGTAATAAAAAAAAAGAGGGAAAAATTATATAAAGTTACAAAGGATAAAGATAAGAGAAAATAATAATATAACAGTATAATCATAACCGGCAACAAAGAAAGAGGAAAGGAAAAAAAAAAAAACAACTTTTAATATAATCAATCTCATATAGCAATCTAAATAAACAATTTAATATACACATAACGTAACAAAGGTTCTAAAAATTATAAATAAACAGTTTGTAGAGGGGAAAAAAAAGGTAAAAATTATTAGATTAAACTCAGATTTCTTATGTGATAAGAATATCTATAAAGAATAACGCAATTATAATTCAACTGCGTCTTTTGTAGCTACCAGATGACATGTTTGGGAATTTACAGTGCGTGACAAATTTAATAGTGAGAAAGAAAGAATGATAGACAGAGAGAAGAAAACAAAGAGAGAAGACACAATAGTTAAAAAGATTGTCAAAAATGAGAGATATTCAGTATACGTAATATAAAGAATCAAAAAGTAAGATTAAGAGTAAAAAAAAAAATATATCTGTTAAGACAGAGGACGACAGAGGGGGAAAAATGAGATGAGAATAAATATCAAGTCAAGTGAACAAAATACTAACATATTTAATACTATGAAATGAGAAAATAATAATATAACAGTAAAATCATAACTGGCAGGAAAAAAACAGGAAGGGAAAAAAAAAAAACCTATAACATAATCAATCTCATATAACAATCTAAATAAACAATTTAATATACACAAAACATAAGAAAGGTTTTGAAAATTTTAAATAAACAGCTCGTAGGGAAAAAAAAGTAAAAATTATTAGATTAAGCTCAGATCTCTTATGTGATAAGAATAGCTATAAAAAATAGCTGAAAGATAATTCAGCAACATCTTTTGTAGCTACCAGATGAAATGTTTAGGGATTTGCAGTGGGGAACAAATTTAATAACGAGAAAGAAAAAATGATAGACAGAAAGAAGAAAACAAAGAGAAAAGACAAAAAAGTTAAAAAGTTTGTCAAAAATAAGAGATATTCGGTATACATAATATAAAAAAAAATCAAAGAGTCAGATTAAGAAAGGAAAAAAAAAAAAAAATCAGTTAAGACAGAGAACGACAGAGGGGGAAAATGAAAGGAGAATAAATATTAAGTGAAGTAAACAAAATACTAACATATTTAATACTATTTTGTTCTCCAAAGAATAAAAACATCCTAAATCCCAAACATTCATAGCAACTATAAAGACTGTCAAATAATATAGTCTAGTTATTCATGATATTCTATCAATGATATCATATTCAGCATCATATACCAAATTAACTAAAGCTTCTGGTATATGCATTATTACATATCTAAACTGAGATCATCATAGCAAGTTACATATTTTTTTTTTCAGAAACTCCTTTAAAAAACATTGACATTGTCGGAGAGGAGGAGGAGGAGGAGAAACAGAAAAAACAGAGAGAAAAAAGAAATCAACAAACAAAAATAGACTAAATAAATACCAGTCATCACAACAATACTCATCAAATAGTATCATACAACTATAAATACTAAACTTTTATAAACGATATATAAAGAAGAATACATTTAATATAAAATAGGTAGGAAAAAATTATCATAATAAAAAAATTATGAACTGTACAATATTATTATTATTATAGTAATAATAAAAATCATAACTGAAAAAATAAGAAATCTAAAAATATTAAACAAACAGGAACATGAAAAACAAACAAATATAAAAATAAGCAAAGAAACCAATTATTCTTATAAAAACATAATGTTAGGAATTAAAAGAGCAACTTATCATTATACAATAAAACATCAATTAAGTGTAATTATGATGCATAAATAAGAGTAGTACCTGAATAAAAATAGGAAGTTTGCACAAAATGAATATGCCAAAATGATTAGTCCTCAGACGGTGAGAAAGAGCACAAAAAAACTTTGCAGCTAAGAAATAAAGGAGGTTCAAGCTAGAGCAATTAAGAGAGTGGTAAAAAGAAAGTGATAGTAAATTGTGAGTGTAATGTAATAAATGAGAGAAAAAGTTATATGTAGAAAAAATTGGAAGGGAAAAAATTAATTAAAATTTTAAAAATAGAGTCGGTGAACAATACAAACACAATCTGAACCAATACACATTCACACACACAACAAATAACATGATGAAACCAGCTTATAAGCATTAATGACAAAGTTATATATCTCAGTCAAAGCAATTATTACACTGTAAATAGTACATTAATAGCCAATAAGAAAATTACAGGTAAAAGAAAAATAATCTGTAAACATTAAAAGTCCAACACAAATTAGCAATCAAAATACCAAAATCTGTAAACACAGAAAGAAACTGCATGAATCATCTAGAAGATAAACTAATGAGAAACCCTAACAATCCATTAAAATCTAACTAAAAGATCAAATATACATATGAAATATAATAATAAATTATAGAAGCAAAAAATAAGTAAACAAATTTCGGCCATAAAATCAGGAAAAATTACCCGAGGGATAAAAGAGGGGGTAAAAAAAACTACAAACATCAAAACTAAAAAGTCTTCAAGATCTTCAGTGACATTCCGTATTAGCTATTTTAACAGCATTACTTCTCCAATCTAAAAAACAAATTAAGAAATAACAAATATCAAAACCAATTTAGATTACATCAAAGAAGGGGGGAAAAAAAAGCAAAAAATTCACTAAAATAAATGGAAGCAAAACAAAAGCATACCTTTTTTTAATAAAAAATATATGTCTTCCACTAAACACATATAGAAAATGAAGGGGGGGAAATTCCGAGAACCCACAAAAATATAAAAGCCATTGGAAAATTTGCAAAATTGTAAAAGAAAAAAATAAATTAGTTTTCAACAAAACAAATAACAAAAACTGAAACTCTAAAACAAAAATCATACAACAACAAAATAAAATAAAATAAAAAGACAATAAACACCAAAAAATAAACCCTAAAATAAAATCCGGAAAATGCAAAAAAAAAAAAAAAAAAAAAAAAACCGACCAAGGGAAAAAATGAAGGAAGACAATAAGTGAAGATGGTAACAAAAACCGAAAAAAACGAAAATATTATACAAATAAAAAAAACCCTAAAATCAAACCCTAAAAATCTGAAACAATAAACCCATGAAGGGGGAAAAAAAATGGATCAGTAAACACAATAAGCAAAACCAAGACCTAGAAATTTAAAACCCAAAATGGATGAAATCAATAAACAAACGAATAAAAACCAAGAAATAAAAAATAATAACAGACACCAAAAAAAAAAAATATGACAAACAAATCCACCAGAGGGAATTAAAAAAGCAGGTGAAAATCCGTGAACACAACAACAAAAACCAAGAGGTAGAATATGAAAATCCAACAAAAAAACCGTCAAATAAATCGCCAAAAATCGAAGAAAATAAACCCACCAGATGTGAAAGAAAATAAATGTAAAGAGAGAAAGAAACAGATAAGAGCGAAGAAGAAGACAAAAAAAAAATGTAAATAGAGAAAAAGAGATAGAGAGGGGGGAGCGAACAAAAAGACCCAAAAAAATGTAAAGACAGAAAGAGAAAAACAGAAGAGCGAAGAAGAAGATCCAAAAAAAAATGTAAAGAGAGAGAGAGAGAGAGAAGAGGAGCGACGAATAAGAGCCAAAGAGGAGAGAGAGAGAGAGAGAGAACCAAAGAAAAGAGACAGAGAGAAAGAGAGGAGCGAAGAAGAAAACCCAAAAGAGAGAGAGAGGACCGAAGAAAGGAGAGACAGAGAGAGAGAGGAACGAAAAAAAAAGCCCAAAAAAAAATGTAAAGATAGAGAGAGAGAGACAGACAGACGAAGAAGATGACTGAAAAGACAAAGAAAAGACCAAAGAAAAGAGAGAGAGAGAAAGACATGCGCAGAAAAGAGAGAGAGAGGGAAAAAAAATGTAAAAAGAGAAAGAGAAAAAGACAAAGAGAGGAGTGAGGGGCAAACGGGGAAAACACTGTGGAAACCGAGAAAAAACAAAGGACTTAAAGGATAAAGGTGTCATTTTACTGTTTACTGAACAGTAAAAGTTTACCCTCCTTTAGTATATTAAGTAATTTGTTTTTAAATATATCCTTAGATTTTTTTTTCTATCTTTTGAAATATTATTTTATAGATAACTACCTTTTTTTATTTTCTCGATTTAAACTTTTTTCATAAATGTATCCCTATTTAAATATATTTTCTTTTTTATATGCATGTTAGTTAATTTTCTATATGATAGTTTCATTTTATTATTATTTGAACAATTTTTTTCCAATTATGTTGTTCATTTTGGGGAATTTTTCGGGGGTTTATTTTCTTAGAACCTTACTCTTCTTTCTGTTGATTTGTCTATCTTAAAATAATTTTTTTGAACAAATCCTTATTTTTTTCTCTTTAGTTTCTTTATTTCAACCAAATCTAATATTTTTAACTATGACTCATTAAGATACATTTTTTTTCCTGATTTATTCTTTGTTAATTAGTTTTTCTCAAATACATTTTTATTTAAATATTCTTTTTCATTATGTCTAAAAAAGTTTAACAAATTTAACATATATGTGCAGAGCACGTATAATGACCTTAGTGTAATGTAATGTAAAGAATAACAAATTATAAATAATTAAAGAAATTCTAATAATCAGACGGGACAAAAGAATTTTAACATCATAATTTAAATTAGAATTCCTTTAATTATTTTTTATTTTAAATTCAAGGGTACTTTAGGTATTGACAATATTTATAAAAAAAAAAAAAAGCATTGATTGAGAAAATGTGTAGATTTATATACTAATAATATATAAAAATGTAAAATTTTAAAAATATTGTATATTTTATAAATAAAAACAAAATGCATGATATACAAATGTAAATAATACATAACTGCAATCTTTCTTTTTAGGAATAATTTGAGTATTTTAAGGTCAAAATTAAGTGTTGACCGAGAAATTATGTAAATTTATATATTAAACATAATAATCCTAAATTTATTAATATGTCATCAAAAACCATTTCACGTGACACTTACATGTAAATAATTTTATTACGACTAATCGGGTGCAAGTGTGTGTTTTTCTTTATAACCTTTTCTCGAACTACAAGTCTTAAAAAAAAAAAAAAAAAAAAAAAAAAGTGTTGGATTTGTTTTGATGCTTTTTTTTTTTTTTTGAAGCTAAAGTTATTAAGTTTCCGTTGGGTTCACCGGTTGAAGATGAAATTTTTAAGTTGGAGTTGGTTGACTTTTCAAAAATTAGTTATAATTTTAATTGACTTTTCAGAAAAAGATAAAAATTAAAATGAAAAAGTACAGTTTAGTTAGAGTTGAGTTGAAATACCAAACAAATCTTAGTGAAAGATTGGAGGAAGCAGTATTAATGAATTATGGTTGTATTTTGGAACACGTAGATTAGCTTATAATTTTATTAATTGGTTTTCGAATATGTTAGTCCTCAATTCGACTCGTGGACACAATAAACCTGAAAAAAAAAAAATAAATGAAAAATAAGAAAACCGATAGACAAGAATTTGTAACTAATCAAAGTGGTAATCTTGGGGGACGATAAAAAATTTATGCAGTGTGATCTTGAGAAGTGATCAAAAAGTGAAGAAAACTAAATAATATGGGAGCAAAGTATCATTAAGAATTATGATTAATATGTAAAGATATTAGTATTGATTTTTTTTTTTTTTTTTTACAAGTCACACAATTAGTGTAAATAAAACATAAAACAAAATGGAAAAAAAAAATAAAAAGTAAGTTAAGCATCCAAACCTTGCATTGACAATTTTTAACATGTAAACAATAATTGGAAACTTTTTTATTTCCCACAAACATCTTTCTTTCCATTTACCCAGCCACACTATTATCTAAAATCCAGTAGAGTAGCATAAGGCGTTCGTTCATTGCCATAATTTAGAAGGAAAAAAAAAAAAAAAGGCCAAAAAGTGTGTTACAAAAGCCACTTATGATTTAGAATAACTCTTCGAATATACAAATTTATATTTGCCTCAAAAGTTATTATGTTTATAATTCAGAACAATTGCTCGAATACTTGTCTAGGGAACTCACTTATTTGTCGGGTTATTTCACTAATTAGACTCATATTTTTACCCTCATCACCTTTTTATTCTTGATTAGCATACATATTTTGAGAAATTTTCTTAATCTTTTTTACTATTCTTAATTAGTTCTGACCATAAAAATCTAAAAGATGAAAAATGAATATCTAAGAGAATATTTGATGAAGCTCACCTTTTTCTTTTCTTCTATTTCTCTACTCTTGAAAATGCAAATATTTGTAAGCATTAATTGCAAGAATCCAAAAAAAAATTGCTAAATAAAGTATCTGATAGTGGCCCCGTCATTTCACGTTCGTAACACTACGCATGCATGGTTTACACTCTCCTGAGTTGGCAGGGGATTCGAACCTCTAACCTCCAAGTACCAACTCATCCACCCTTGCGTGGGCAAAACAAAAAAAAAATCTAAACAGATTTTGTAGGCCTAATATTATGTACATTATGTGTATATACCATCCAACAAATATTATAGTGTATATTGGACTGGTTAAAATTTACGATCATTTTTATTCAATGCTAATGATCAATTTAGTGTTAATAATTAATGTGGTATGTCGCCTAGAATTGATCTGATATATTTGTACATGAACAAAGAGATAAAGTGCATAAAATAAATTATTTTTATAGAGGTTCACTTGTTAATAATAAAAATATTCCTCTGTCCACTATACAACAATGTATTTTGATGAAGAACGTGAATAGGAAACAAAAGAAAGATAATTTTAGAAAATGCAGAAAGTAAGCACGTAATAGTGTAAGTGAATTCTGCTAGGCCCCTCCATGTCCGTGGATGTCCCCCTTTGTGTGTAAGATATGAACTTGTTTCTTGATTGCATCCACGATTTGGCCTTCAATTTTACTGATACTTTCCTTTTTTTTTTTTTTTTTTTTTTTTTTTTGGTTGCCTTAACTTTCTCTTATTGATTCACTTTCACGCTGGTCAAAATCTGTTTATTGCACTTCAACAGTTGATCTTAGGCCTTAATTTTGAGATTGCTGTTGATTTAGTTTTCTTAGTTGATCATGTTTTGATTTTCCTTCATGGGCATGGTCCCCTTTATAGGATCAACCATTAAATATTCCTTTGTAGCCTTCTATAAGTTGATCTGGTTGATTTTGTTCTCAATTTGACTAATCTGATTATATATTCTTTAAACAAAGGAGATCCTAAGAATAGATCCTAAGAATATTATTTTTTAACTTTCTATCCAAAGTCGTACATCGACTAGTGAGACTGGCTCTCCGGTGAGTCGATTTAACCTGTCAAGGAGATGCTCTTACTTGTTTCTTAATATTCGGACCATTCGAGTTTACACATGTACGGTGAGGTACGAAGTCTTACCTCAATATTTACAAACTAAATTTGTAAATCATTTTTCTTCTCTTCCTCTCTCATTTTTAAGGAAAAGTACTTATAAGCTACAAAATTTTATCATGGAATACTCATGACAAACAAGATGAACAAAGCTTTCAGTTGTAATAAGTTCAACCAATTCAATGGTTCAAACTTACTCTTATTAAGTTACCATTTTTTTATTTGCGTGTTGAATTCTTATTTTAGTTTAGCATCCGTTTTCTTTTTCCTTTTTTCTTTTTTCTTTTTTTGAAAAAACGCATTAGTATATTATCTTGAATACTTTTATCATTTTGGTATAATCTTCTTTTTTTTTTTTTTTTTTCCGGTTATTCTTTCATGATATGTATTTTGAATCTAGAGATAGGATCCTCAAAGTAGTTATTAGCAGTTATAACTTGAACTTAATTCCGTAGTTTGATGGAAATAAACAAAAATAAAAAATAAAAAAAAAATCTTGCTTTGTAATTTATGAAGAAGTTTGAAAATTTTTTTTTCTTATTTTCTATTTTGACTCTCTCATTTGGTAAAGGGTGAAAATAGACTATAAACATTATCACTTTAAGCAAGATGCAAAATACTTTGAGAAATAAATTATAATATATTAAAAATATTAGTGTAAAACTTAAGCTGTCTAATAAACCGCCCAACCAATCTGCAAAAAAAAGGGGCCCAAACTACCTTAATTTTGGACAGTTATGATTTATAATTTTCACAAACCGCCATAGCAAACGTCCAAGCCACCCACCGTGCACCACTAGTAATGACACTCATAATTCAAAAACTTTCTTTCATGAGTAAGCTTTTTTATGCCCTACAACTTCAACTTTCATCCATAAATTGAAAGCTCATATTTGGAGGGAATGAAAATTAAAATGGTTGTCCCTTTTTTCCGCAATTAGGATGCCTTATTTTGTTTTTAATTCTTTGTTTTGTTTTTTACGAGATAAGTCAAAAACCTTTTTTTTTTTCTTCGGAAATTAGATGGAGGAATTCAAACGCTACATCTTCTAGTAGAATCAATAATGAAATTACTGTAACGTCTACGTCTACCGGGTAAATGTAACGTCTACCCGGTAAATGAACTCTATGGTATTGGGCTTTTGTTCGTACATTGTGAAGGCTGAATTGCCCTATCAACCCTTGTTCATCACAATCTCTCGGAGGTTCTCTCTCAAATTCTCTCTATTTGCTCCTCCTCTTCTGTCTCAACCATTGCTCACACCAACCACCAGCGTCGACCTCCATCGTCAACCTATAACACCACCCATACCAACATGATCGGAATTCGACGATCTACAAAACCCTATCGTCGATGAGTTGATTCCTGCCTCTATTCTTTCCACACATCGTCCAATCCTCTATCATCTCTATCTTCTTCGCACGACACCGATTTGCCGCTCCTCCATCAACGAAGCCAGTCGTGAAGGAGCCGTGGTGGCAGTTTCGAGTTGCAGCGTCGTTGAAGTTCATCGATCAACCGAGCAACCACGGCGGCCCATGCCCTCTCGATAGCGTGGTGGTTTACATGAAGGTGTGATCTCTTTACTGTAGGGCAAGTGGAGATCTGTAGATATCCCCTTGTGCAAGCACTGTGGCGATCGCTTCTGCGTGAGGGGGATCGGGGGATTTCCGCTCGCACCGGCACTGTCATGCGAGAGGCGAGAGTGATTTTTGTTATTTTTTTGGTGGCTTTTGTTTATTTGATGATTGTGGTATTTTTAGTATTACCAGCTTTAATCTGACATGTCGGTTGTCGTTAATGACGGTTTTCTGGTGGTTATCGGTCGATAAGCGGTCGGTAATCATCTGATAATTAGTTAGTAACCAATTGGTAACTATTAACCATTTTCCCTTATGTCAATCTCTGATGTACCTTTTTTTTAAGATTTTTTTTCTTCATTTTGATGTATGTGTTTGTGGTGACTATTGACTTTTGTTATTTCAATGAATTTTTGTTGTATTTTTCGATAATTCATAATAAAATCTAATAAATTTGACAATTATCGGTTGATAACCACCCAATATCCCGCTGAAGGTGGTGGTTACCGGTTGGCGACCATCCGGTATCCTGTCGGAGGTGACACTTACCAGTTAGTATCACGGTGGACACCAGATGGTAACCAACCGATAACTATCGACTGGTTGATATCATCACAAATGTTAATTGATAACACTTAAGAACATAATCAATAATTTAAAATAAATAAATACAATGTGATGACATGCCATTTTTTGCAACAAATTTTTTTTTTCTTCTGGCAGAAATCAATCCAACGCTTGAATTTATGACATTTCTCTAAATATGCCAATGGAATTGAGCTCATTCTCTTATTAAAGTAGGTCATATTATTCTTTTTTTTTTTTTTTTTTTGCAGAAATAGGAAAATAACATTTTGTTTAAATATTTATGGTAAATAACATATTTTAAAAAATACTTGAAGTAAATAGCATATTCACGATAAAATAATGTATTTACGAAGCATATTAGCAATAAAATTATCTTAAAAATATTATTGTAAATTAAATATTTACAACAAATCATATTTATAATAAATAATTTATTTACGAAGTATATTTGTGATAAAATTACCTTAAAAATTCTCGTTAATAAACAATTTACCATAAATATGCTATTTACCTCAAATATTTTTTAATATATGCTCTTTACTTTAAATAATGTTTAAAATATATCCTATTTGTTGTAATTTCCCTTTTTTTTTTTTTTGGCTATAATTAGGCCAGGCCCTGGGAACTTTAGAGAAATGCCGAAAATCATGCTATGGATTGATTTTTACCAAAAAAAAAATGCAAAAAATGCCATAAGATGACATCACATGATTTAGAATAGCAATTAATTATACGTTTAAATTATCAACTACCACGAATTAGTATCCATATTTACACCAATTAGTTAACGACTTGTAACACCAATTTCAATAAAAAAAAAAAAAAAAATCAGATTTCAATTAAAAAAAATTCAACCAATTTCTATGATATCTACCTTAATTATCCCGAATTTCTATTATTTATATTATTGGGACTGAGAAACAAGATGAGATTGTAATTTATTTATATTATTGGGAAAAAAGTCCTATATAGTATGTCATTTTCTTTTCCCTTTTAATATATTTTTTCTTCTCACTGGATGTCCTATCGTAAGTAGCATTGACACGGCATTGGATGGATTCTTTTAATTTTGGTTGTTGACACACATCATTGGGGACAAACGCAATATCACACAACGACCATGTTCGTTTCACAGAAAATGCCTAGACCGTCCCTTGCATTTAGTTTAAATACCGTTTTTGTCTCTATTAAAATTCAAATGCCCGAAACACGGAGTCAAATACTAAAATAACTCAAATATATATAAATTTTTTTTAGTTAAATAGCTTCCCAAAAATTTCATTAGCAAAATGACATTGTAACGATCAAGAACGATCAAGTTTTTAGATGATTGTTCCTATGTTAAAATAAAATAAGATTATTTTTCTAATTTAAATGTTTGAGGTTGTCATTTTTGGTAAATATTACCAAAAGGAGCCCCTGAAGAATTAAAATTTTTAAAATACTACCCTTCCCAACTTACATGCTTGGTGTAAATTGTGGTTTCAATGGCACCCATCTTCCTCCTGCCCAAGAAGTCATAAACCTCTACAGTCGATCCTAGATCAACTTCCTTTGAATCTTCGAGCGAAGAATCAAAGTACTCGAGTCGCTGAGAGGCAAGCCGTTCTTGCTAGCCCGCGGCGCGAGAAACCAGGACACACAGAGCCTAGCCACAGGCCAACAAGCCTCAAGATATTGGGTCAACATATACATTGTCCCTTATTAGAAAGGGGGTGAATTTCAGTTTTGTCACCATAGAAAATGAGGTAATTCGCGGCCCTGAAGCACGCCATGTTGGTCAAGACATAACAAACTGTTAACAGCAATCTCGGCAGCAGAAATAACCAAGCATGTAAAGGTCGAAACAATGATTTCCTTCGCTGCCCTCGCTGTCTCTTACCTGCCTTCTACCGGGGCATTTACACCCGAATATGAATATGAAACCAGCAGAACTTTGGGTTGTTTTATCCCAACAAGCAACCTGTTTATCCTTTGTGGCCATGCTAGAGTGAAGAGATTGTTTGAGTTTCATTGTGGCTTTATCTTTAACAAGTAAATGTCATTTTGAGTAAGAGTTTGGGTGGAGATAAGTAAATATATAAAATGTAGAGAAATTTATCTTCTTTCTTTGCTTATTCTAGCATTTGTTAAGACCATTCGAATGACTTTTACCAAAAAAAATAAAGACCATTAGAATGACATTTTCATTATTATTTTGTTTTTTTTTTGGCCTTAATTCTAAATAGGGGTGACTTTTGTACTAGATAAACACAAAAGGACAAATATAAATGGAATGAGATTAGATCATTAAAACACACGTAACTCACTCTTATACATTCACTATTTTCGCTAAATAATAAATACAACTTCTTGTATGGTTTTTCCACACTCAAAATAAGCCTAATTGAGTTCAATATCGTTCAAATGTTTGACGCTCAAAATGTGGTCCAAGTTAGGGCAACTACAACGACATTAAAGTCAAACTTGGTAAATGCCACAAGTTGAGTCGAGGTCAAGATCTAGCTCAGCAATGGCCATTAGGAGCCCTTGCCGAACTCATCATAACCGAGCTCAACCAAGTTTGTTGTGGCCGAGCTGAAATAAGGCCATCGAGGCTGAGTGGTTCCCGAACTTTACTCAGCTCAGATTAGCATGTCACAATCAAGCGCCAAGTCCGTGAATTCTTCGAGGATCGACAAGATCCATAGCAAACACCAAATGCATTAACTTTTCGGTCAATATCCTCGACAATGGGGAAGAAATTCTCCATTAATGACAAGGTCAACTCCATCGTCACAATCAGAAGCCTCTACTGGCCTGCAGTTACCTCTCCATTCAGAGGTAAGCACATTTCTCCTACGCGTGAACGTATTACAAAAGCTGTAATTTTAATCACTACTATTATTTTTTACAGATAAGATTTGACTTATTCTAAGCAAATTAGTGGATGTAACAGATTTAACTCGCTACTTGTACTTTTAACTACTTTTATTTATGTTTCAAAAATGAAAATTTTCTATTAGTTGACTTTTTGTTTTCCAATACTGACAAGTATTATAACTTTTACCGTTAGAATTATAACTTTTTACACATACTATAACTTTTTTTAGACGCAAATAATTATAAATTAAATCGTTAAAAATAAATCTAATAGTTAAAAAAAAAAAAGTTCGTAAAAGCCCCCAATATCCACGGTTATTATTAACCCAAAATATGTTCAACAGCACAATAAGCACTTGCCTGAAAATTTCACATTGACAAGAGGACCCAGCAAATGGGCCTTTTAGAAATTACTTTTCACCTTAGCCTTTCCTTCTTTGGTTGCTTGCAAGTTGGTCCAATTTTCAAAAAACTCCCAATATTTATACATACATATATATGTATATATATGTATTGCACATGAGAAACCAAATTGCCTATAATTTTTAATCTCTAGAAATAAGTAGAATTAATTACTCTTTTTTTTTTTCCCCTACTTGGTTATACTTAATTTGTAGACAAAATAATAAGTAGACAAAATAAAAGAAAAAATGGCAAAGACATCTACGCTAAAAATAAAAACCTTTTGATTTCTTTTCCGTAAAATTGAACAAAAACAGCATGAGCCTTTTTTTTTTCTTTTAGAATCAAACCCTCCTGATTAAAAAAAGAAAAAGAAAAAAGAAAAAAAAAAAAGTAAAAGGACCAAAATACATCCAATGACGCAAATTTCACGGCCACCTTTTCAATGCAAAAGACAAAACAGCCCCTACACCCTACCCTCTCCCCTAACAACTTTTGGAACCCTAAATAAAAATTTTTATAAAAAAAAAAACCCCTCGTTTTAAAGGAGGTAGGATATTTGGGGGGCACCAACTGTAACTTATTGCACTATTTGCAGAATACAGAGTTCCAAATCCCCACCCCCTCTTTCTCTCTCTTTCTTTCATTAACCCCCAACTCATCATCAGCTTTTCTTTTTTCTTTTTCTTTTTTTTTTTTTTTCTTTTTCAATAACAAAAGAAGATTAAAAAAAGAAACTACCATCTGCTTTTTTTTTTTTTTTCAAAAAATTGGCACTTCTTGGATCTAATTTTGCAAGGAAAAATGTAAATCATGCATCAGATCCAGAGTCAGACGAACTCAATTCCGCTCCAACCGGGTTAGTCGCGTGAGATTCGGACAGCATCAAAAGCTTTGGCTGCAAACCGCGGCATACTTTCAACAATGGCTTCTTTTCATCCACTGTGCAAGATAAAAACAGAAAGGGACTCATGGTAAGTATTTGATATTATTAACTCATCTTGAAGTCTTTTCAACATGAGAGCAAAGCAAAGAGTGAGTTATGTTACCTCCTCATAAAACGCATTAATCTCCTCTTCTGTAAGGCCGTCATCCTCACCAGCATTTTCATCCCATCCGAGTGATCGTAGGAATTTAGTCTCTTCTTCGTCCGGATTAACATCCGAACTGGGAGGGCATTCATCCTCTACGACGTCAGAAAAGCTCTGGATTTCTTTACAGTTCTCACCATTGCCATTCACTTCAGTGCCGTTTTCAATGGGGTGTGGACTTGCAGGAGCGCTGTACGCCTCCCTATTTCCTTCGCCCGATTTCTCACTCGTTGGAGATGAAATATTAGGGCCAGACTCTGGGAGAACAGTAGAGGGGTTCACTGGGGTTCTTTCCTTGAGGCTATTAAAAAAATCGTTCCGGCTCTGGACCTGAGACAAAGAAGGTCTCTTCTCCAAGGTAGATCCCAATTTCAAATCCAGAGCAGAAACCTTGCGCTCCACAGAGGAAGCTTTCTGACCGTTGGGGCTCTTCGAAGGAGCAGAGACTACTGGAGAGGCAACAGTAAGCTGATTATTTGCTGCTCTGCTAGTGGAACCATTTGTCGGGCTAGTAACTTCTTTTGAAGAAGGGGGTGACACCATTTTCCCACACTGGTTTGAGAACGAGGAACTTCCCATGAGATGCCTTGGGAGCATCGGACTTTGTATTTCCACTCCGTAGGTATTGATTAACATTTTGCAACGATGACAGCTGCTGCTGCCCAGCCTTAGTAGCCACATTCATCTCGCCAGATCTGGCAGCTATTTTGGGCTTCGATTTTTCAGAACTGAGAACCTGAAAAATAAGGATTTACAATTAAAAACATCAAACCAAAAAGGAAATCTGGCATACAACTTTTAAACGCAATGTACAACTAATATGTTTTTGTTTGAAATGAAGTGTTCAGCATCCTCAGATTCATATTACCGCCCGCCCACAATTTTCCCCCAAAATTCCAGTTATGCAAAAGCACCGATAAACGAGAGGTAAACACGTGGACAGAGAATAGGGTTCTCCTAAATATACAACAACCACTCTAAACATGGAAATGATCTTACAATAATTGTCTCTAACCCTTCCTCTAACATCAATTTAGTTTGTCTGAGACAACAATAAAAAGTTGAACTACCGTTTCAATAGATAATAATCTTAGTAGACCCAAATTCAGATGCATGAATATAGAGATTATAACTTCTTAATGTTTCATAACTGACAGATATAACTCCGAGAAGCTGTGGTCATAAAAATTCTAACAAAAACAATAATAATAATACTAAACCTAGATTGTATTATAAGGATCATCCGTGTTGGGTATAATTATGTCTCACAGCATGATTGTTAGATTGTAATTTAGATGATATAAAAGAGAATCCTCCACAAACCCCCTCCCCCAACCAAACACACGCACACACGAGAGAGAGAGAGAGAGAGAGAGAGAGGGGAGAAGGTGGCTCCATTACTTCATAGTTCTGATTAACAAAAGACATTGCATCAAGTGAAGGTACTAAAGAATAAGTAAAATCTCTTAATTTTGTGGCCTAGTCGATAATATAAACTCTTTCTGACTTAGTGCCGACCACAAGTTGCTCACTCGTTTGCATGATGATAGATAAAGTGATGGCATCATTGCAAGTTTCTAAATCTGACCCTATAAGTGAGTTTGACACAACCACCATAAATTAGAAGAAAGCATATCCTCTTTTCCCAACAGGAAGAGGAGGATTGACAGCAACTGGGTTGAGTAACTAAGAAAATGTGAAAACAGATGAAAGGAGTACAGCCTATTGACAACAACATGTCCAGCTTGTGTTCCGGGTCCCTATTCATAATTACTACTACTAGAGTACTTATACAATATGAAGGAGAGCTCTGTAAAAGCGAACTAAAGCCCATATCAATCACTAGCCTAATGAAATAGAGTCGGTTAAAATTGTATTCGACATATCCTATAATCCCAGGCACGATTTGTAATACTTCGCATCAACAACTATCAGATCTTGACCAAGAAGAAAAAAATTTACAAAAGGCCAGTTCAGTATAACCTTTCATCATCCAATTTCGGGTGGTTTAAACAAGATATTGTAAGTAGGAATTTAGGAGATGAAGGTTCCATGCAAGAGAGACAACAACATAAACTCCCAAACTAGCAAATCCTAAAGACGGGACAACCTAAAATTCAGCTATCAATATCTTAACATGATCCAAAGACCGTCAATTGCGTTTGACACTTGGACATTAGTACCAAAGATTATGTTTGACAATGTCTGACCAACATTAATTGCATGAACTTTCATTCATAAAGGAAAAAGATATTTTAACAAAGACAAACTTGTAGTTACAATATATGCATGTTAAATAAGTACAAACCACACATTACATTTAAAACTCAACAAATTTAATGGGTCATAACACTAATCTTTTACTAGAAGAAGTGAATTATAAGTAACTCCTGCTACAATTTGGTTGATTACCCCTATTTCGCAGTCCACAATAATCATGTCAATAAATATTTAAAGTTTAAGAACTTCAAGTAAGACCGAAAAAGATTGAAAAGTCAATAATAATTTAACAAGCTATGCAATAATCAATTCCATTCTACTTACTGAGGCTTTTGGCATTGAAGGTGTCACTGGTATTAATTGCCTTGATTGCTTGATAGCCAATTCCTCAAGCCTTTGTGTCTTGACAGATAACTGGGAAACAAAAACAACCTCAAAAGATTCAGAGCTACAACAGCACTTGATATCGGAAAATGTAAGAACATGTTGAAAGAAAATCATGAATAACTTTATCTAAACCTGAAAACCTAACTAAACCTGAAGAAAATAATAAATAATGACCAAAGCATGCGTTATGTCAACCAGCCAACCAAATAGAATATTCGAGTTCCAATCTAAGCAAAACTATCTACCAATAAAAGAAAAACAATTAAATAAAAACATGAATCCTAATAAAACTCAAATCCCTAGAATGCTAAGTGTGCCGGCCTACATCACACAGACCCCAAGTAAAAATTTTCAACTGATATATAGCATATAAATTGTCAATTACCTGAGGTGTAGTACGAGCTCGTGATGGAGCTTGTGCCAAAGCTTCAGCCATGTTAAGACCAGCCATTGCAGTTGGAGTGGTAGACCCTGAAGTAGCAGCAACAGTTTGTTGAGCAGAAAGGGCTCCTGAGCTACTGCTTCCCATAATTGGAGGCACTTCTACAAGTGCCGATGTCCATCCCTCTCCACCAACCAAAGCCGAACTACGACAGGTAAACTCTGGACAGCCGTAGTAAAACCAGGAGATGGTACTCTTCCAATCTCAGGCCCAACTTGCCTTTCTTCAGCTCCAAGTGAGGGAAAGTCCTTTTCAAAGAACAGCCTTTTGAATGCTAGTACCAATACTCCCAGAAAGCAAGCCGTTGCCATTGTTGTGATTACTGTTGCTAGAGTTTTTCAAGTCAACAGTAGCTCTTCGAGACACCAACTCACCTTGTTTCCTCGACACCATAGACTGAGAACGCCGCAGTGTGTCCTTCTCAACCCTACTAGGAAATAAGCTTCCTAAGGGGTCAGAAGAATCCCGATCCCAATGGTCTCCAATCTGTCTCTGTCTCTGTCTCTATCTTTGTCACGGTCCTTATCACGGTGACTTCTGTTAAAACTACTATAGGCATGCTTAGCAGAACCATTAGTGGAACTCCTCCGTGAATTAGATGAGGAAGACGGTCAAGAAAAGCAGAACGAGGTGTTTCAAAGTCATTTGTGCTCTTTAAAGTCCTATTTCTTGAACTAGGAGCCAAAGACGAAAACATCTACACAGAAATTACAACAATGACAGCATTATCATACATGTCCAAAAAGGCAAAACCAGTAATAATCTAGAACAGAAACAAAAATGATCACACCATACAGAAACAGAACATATTTACAGCACAACTTTGAATTCACGATTTCAAAATGTGGATGTACCTGAGTGAGAAGACGATGAGGCAAAATGGTGGGCTGAATTCCCACCCCCGGTAACACTTCCAGCACTTCTCAACCATTGCGGAACTAACGTGGGTTCACTTCTTTCCATTAGGAGCACTGAACATGATCAGATACTACAACAGAGACACTTCTCGCCTTTTTCACAACCCTCCACCCTTTTTTTTCCCCTCAAATTGTTATACGTGACAAAAAAATTATCGAGTAACAACTCGACGCTTTTGCTTCTTTCCCAAAATCAACCTGTCTTCACAACCACTTCCAGTTAGCAGCCCACTCTCCAAATGTACACTACTTAAGCACCATATCACAACTAAGGCTTATCTCCACCATTAAAACGTCAAACGAAACAAGAAATGTTAACCAGTTGCTAACCCACTTCAAACAACGAACCCCTGAATTCCAAGCTCGACCCAAGTTTTGTTTCTCCCAAAATAAACCAACTTTTATTGAAATACCGTGCCCAATTAATCACAATTTAACTTCTGCAACCCACTGGATGTTTACTAACTCAAAACTAAAATGTTGTTTGTTCCTCTGCCTATACAAAAAAACTGTGGATGTTCATGCACAAAAACAATTTTTTACACAGGTACGAACCCAGAGGACGAGACAAAAGGCAACGCCAAGAACAAGATGCGGAAACGCACCGCAATGATTTATAGAGAGAGAAGAATCCCACTACATCTCCATCTTCGAACAAAGATGGATTTAGAGAGATAAAACAACAAAACTCAAAATCCCCTCATCTCCTCCAGAAAGGAAAACCAAATTCGTCAAACTACGACAAAAAATCCAAAGGAGGAAACCAAGATTTTCGAACGACACCAACAATTCACGCCCATAAAACGAGTGCAAAATCGGATTAAAACCCTAGACAGTCTGGATTGGAAAAGAATTCACCGAGTGTGTTAAAAGGACTCCCGAAAAACTCCGCCAAAATAGAAACCCCTAGGACCCAAAGCTAGGGTTGAACAGCGGGAAAAGAGAGAAAATTTATCTCCAATACAGGACAATTCTAGAGAGAGAAAGCGACAAAGAGCGGCTTCCAATTGTAGAGAGAGAGAGAGAGAGGGAAAACTAACCCTACCCCGCTTTCGATTGACGATTATGGCGAAAACGCAAAACCGCCTCAACAACAACCGCCCTCGGAACCTTCTTGAATCGAAACCATGCGTGCGTTTTCCAGAGAAATTTTCCACAGAGAGAGGGAGATATAGCGACAGAAACGCAGAGAGAGAGAGAGAGAGAGAGAGAGAGAGAGATGGAAATATAGAGAGAGAGAGGAGAGAGAGAGAGAGGGAGAAACGGGGAGAGATTAACCAGGATAGAAATGGAAGCGAAGAATGGGGTTAGAGCGAGAGATTAAGAGCGGTTGGTTTTGGTTCTTGTGGATTCAGAGAGAGAGAGAGAGAGAGAGATGGAGAGAGATTGGGGATAATAGAGGGGCTGTTTGTTTTTGTTGTAAATTCTTTTTTTCCTTTTTTCTTTTTTCCCTGTTAGTTTTAGGATACTGGAAATGAAACGAATGAAGAACAGCCCCTTCTTCTTTAAGGGGATATAAAATCAATAACACAATTTTATTTAATCATTTATATTTTTAATAGAATTGTTTGTATTTATATTATATGAAAAAACACAATTTCTTATTTTATTCTTGTCGTTGTTTTTTTTTCATTATTATTTGTTTTTTCTTAGAATATTTTTCTTGTGGTCCTTTCACTTTCTTGACCTGCTAAAAAATCCTTGTTTGCACCAAATAGTTGGACTCTATTGTTTAAAAATCAAAAACTTATTATTTGTTTATTAGACTAAATTTTCATGAAAGATATCTAAATATATAATTTTTTTTTTCTGTTTTTACATTGGTCTGTGTGTTCTCTCTTTTTGCTAAAACTTCTTTTCTTTTTTTTTTTTTTTTTTTGGGTAAATGGTGGGGTGTGGCATAGAAATGCCACGCTTGGAATTTAATATGGATGTGCATACGTGTCATTTTTTGGTGACATTTTTAAATTTTTGGTTATATCATTCATGTGGCATGAACACTAATTTTTGTGAGCACGATTTTTTTCGTATTATAGTCTTGGTCAACAACTATTATTTATTACAAAGTAATTAGTTACTATTTGAGATTATCTTCGGGTTGAGCTAAATATATCTTTTTTTTTTTTTTTGGGATAGGTTTTCATCCCTAAGTTCACCTCCCACTTCAAGTAGTTAAAGAAAAATGAATCTTTGATTGGGTTGTCTTAGGGCCTGTTTGGTGCACAAGTTCAAGATGAGATTTTTAAGTTTAAATAGTAAATTTTTTTGAATTTTCAGAAAAGACAAAAAACTTTTGGGGAAAAAGACAAAAACTTTTTGGGAAAAAGACAAAAAAAAGTTTTGAAAATCTGAGTTTGGACTTGAACACCAAACTCACCCTTAAAAACTTTTTTTTGTTGATTTCTTTTTTTTTAACTTGAGAGTAAAAAAATTCAAATTGTATTATGTATGGTTAGATGTGAAATTATTATTACCTAATCACGATAATTTTTATTCAAGTGAAACTTTGATAAAAGGATTAACTTACATGAAAATAAATTATAGGGAGGATTAACTTTGTACACAATTGGGAAAAAAAATTTATGTTAGTTCTAAAAACTCTTCATTGAGAAATATTATTTGCAAGATTCCTCTTTTTTATTTCCAATTTGGATGAGATGTACAAATATAGAAATTTTTTTTGGGAGAAATTACTAGACCATTATTTTGTGGAAGATATCATGTCACTAGTCACTGATTATGTTATTATTTCCAACTTTGATGATTTTTTTTTTCAAAAAAAAAAAAACTACAACTCTTTCACTATTTAGTCCTTGAACTTTATTCAAAAAAAATTTTCTTCAACTACTTTATTTTATCATGTATTCTTAAACAAACAATTTCTTAAGGAAAACCCTTGAAAATGCATTTGCAATGTGGAAAGAAATTCAGAAATTTTCCAAATTACAGATTCTGTTAGGATTTTCTTTTTCATTTTCATTTTTTTTTTATCTGGGGTGTGGGGAGGCGGTTTGAATTTTTTTTTTTTTTTTCCTCCTTCGAGAAAGTTCTTGAGTTGACATTACACCGTTAAATATAAAAAATCAAAGAAGAAAAATCCTTAATTAATGGGAATCCATGATAGGAAAATTTTCTTAAAGAAAAGCTTCGAACTTTTCTATTTTGTACATTTTACAAGTTTCCCTACAGAGATGAGAGAACGAGAGATATTGACCTTTTTCGCGGGAGGAAAAAAGAGAAATTGCTTAAGAAATATTAAACTATATTTTCATTTCTTTATATTTTTTAAAATAATAAAATTTATAATTAGTTTTTAAAAAGTTAAACAATTCTAACTTAAAAATTTAATCTCTAACCAGCGAATCAAATTTAAGCTAAAAACATTAGAATCCTAGTAGTTATCCCAAATTGTGAATAAAAATAATTTTTTTTTATTTTTTTGCAATTTGTGGAAGATAAGAAACTGATGTATTAGAAATGAAATTTACCCAATTTACTAAAGAAATTACAAAGTAACTGCCACGTTATTGTTTAAAAAAGATATAACTCTATCTGTGAAATTACTTTAAAAAAAAAAAAAACTAAACTAAACTACTTCCGTTTAAAGCAGAGCAAAAGAAGGAAAAAAATGTCACGTTAAAAATGTTGATCTTCTATGCTATGCCAAATGGACGAGAGATAATTTTTAATACCAATAACAATTGAATTGATGTTTTTGTATAATTAAATTAAAAGAAGTTCCCATAATTAAATCTTTCACAAAAGAATATCCAGTCCCAAAAGTTTAGGGAAACCATCCGGATTGTAACATTTGAATAAAAACATTTAATATAAACATTTAAATTGTCATCCAAATTGACGTTTTAGATGTTAACATCTAATACACTATATTTAAACAAAATATTTGAATGTAATTGTATTCTGTCAAAATGAACATTTAAATGCTCCATTTTGAATGTTCAAAATCCAAACACACATTTGAATGACCATTCAAATAGAATGAACTAAATTAAAATAAATATTGTCCCAAATAGAGACTAAATATGAGAACACTCCTTTAATCTAAAGGAGTTTTTAACTCTATCTCAATATGTCAAAATTTAATGGTTAAAAAAAAAAAAACCAATTAGTTTCAAGAAAAGCCAAGTTTCGCGTACAAATATCAGCTTAAGATGAATGTGTTTTGAAAAAAAAAAAAAAAAAAAAAAAAGATTAACTAACAGTTTTTAAAAAATAAATGATATAAAAAAGAAGGCTTTTTTATGTAGGCCCAATCTTAATCCATTATCACCGTTGGAATCTGTTAGGATGTCTTTCTATTGCTCTTTTCACAAGGTTCCATGCTTCATAACCTTGCTTTGAGAACCTTGTCCAATCAATAGACGTGCGATGACACGGTGCTGAGTTCGTACACGAAATATGTGAGATGAGATGCTTATCGGTAAAAAAATTGATAACTTATTAATACGTGAATTGATATTAATTGGAATCATACATAATAAAAAAACTATAACTTAAGAACTATTGTTATTGAATAGGTTTATTTGGATTTATTAATAGGATGTAATTAATTTTAAGTAATTAGGATATTGTTTCCGATTGAGTTATTTCCCAAGTGTACGTGTTAGTTCCCTATTTAATTGTCTATCAATAAACAGCCCAATTATATCATTGTTACATAGGGTAGAGTATGATTTATAATGAATTGTCCACCTTTATCTACTTATTATTCTCTCTCTTGATTCTTTACGGCTCTCTATTTTCTCTAAAATTTCTCCTTTTTTATTTGTTCTTCACACTTTATTATTATCTATCTTCTTCAGTCTCATTCCTCAGTTCTCTCTAAATTTCTTCTCTTTCCATCTTTATCTTCTCTCTTCTCTCTCTAGTTCGAAATCATGGTGTTTCTAATAATAATTACTTAGGGCCTGTTTGGCACACCAGTTTAGTTTAAACTAAACTGTACTTTTTCATCGTGTTTTTTGTCTTTTCCCCAAAAGTTTTTATCTTTTCTGAAAAAATCAACAAAATTTACTATGCAAACTTAAAAATCTCAACTCAACTCAAACTGAACTTATGCACACCAAACGGGCCCTTAGTTGATCCATTATTTATATTTCGTCTTTTGTTTTCTTTATTTGTTTCGAGAAAATATCGATCAATTCTGATTTTTTATTTTCTATTGATTCTTTTTTGATCGAGATTTATGGATCCATGTTTGACTTCATTGTAAAATATAAAGTTCAAAATCCACTATCGTCAATTTTTTCAACTACCTCATAAAATCTGAAAATAACAAAAATAAAGAAAAAGATAGAAGAAAACTCAATTCCTTTTCATTCTTCTTTATCTTCATTTTTATGACAGAGTAGCATGTCAATTTCTTTAATTTACATTGGCTTTTTAATTTCACCAATAATCAATATCTTGGAAGCGTGCCTTATAAATTATAGTAACATTAAAGAACCACTAAACTAATAAAAGTTTAAGAAAAAAATACAAAGTATGACCATTTCGCAAACCAACCACAGTTAATCACACTCCTTTTTAATTAAATAGTATAACGGTAGTAAGATTAATCATCTAGTCAATAAAATATTGAGTTCAAATCAATTCCTTAATTAAGGTGGTTGGATCTTTAAAATTATCAAGGTACGCCATTTTAAAAAATAAATTCCCACATCTAGTCTCATTTGTAAAAGGAAAAGGAAAAAAAAAAATTTATGCCCTCTTAATTCATAACTATTTGAAAAAATGCACAAATATGATGAAACAACCTGTGAGAAAGTTATCCCAAAACAAAAAAACAAAAAAACAAAAAAGTCTTTGCCCTCCATTGTACTTACAAGAGCCAAAAAATTATGCTATGTATCGTGTAAGTTATCTGTATCTATATACAATTTTCATATAGGGGTACTGGTATTCCTAATTCTTTTTCTTTTTCTAAATTCTTTAATTTCAAATCTCTCCCTACGGTTCGTCCAACTTAGTGGCTTCTATCATCCTAAGATCTCCACTATAGAAAGTCTTAATAGCTCTAATAATGTTAGAATATAAATTTAATACTCATGTTAGATGTTGGTCTTACTATAAATCCTATCCTTACACTTAAATTTTTCTTATTTCTTTCAATTTCAAACTTTTTTTTTTATTTGATTTGTACCTTAATCAGCAACCGAACCATCCTCTTGTTTCAACATGGCGTATATTAAACGATATAATTTAAAGAAAGATTTATATAAAAATAATCAATTTTTAACTGAACAAATTAAGAAAAATACAATTTTTTCATAAATATAAATTTTATTGGGATGGAAGGCCCCACTCATCTTTTATGACCCCCCCCCCCCCCCTGTTTAATATTTTAATTACCTCTGTTAAATTAATCTCAATAAAATGGATTCCTAAGATCGACTTCTGCATGTGCTATTTTTGATTGCTTTTTGATTTCCAAATCTATCCTCACATATGTATGTATTAGCTAAAACTCTTCAACCTCTTCTAGTTAGAGATAATGTTCTCATAATTATAATTCCTAGATGAATATAGTCATATATTTATCATTATGTTTATAAGTAAGCTTCCTAAAATTGATAGATTTTCTTTGTTATCTGTACAAGTTATTATACATCTGATCTAATATTAAATATTATGTCTTAAAACGGGTCTTCTTGATTTTTCGGGTTAATTTGTTTTTTATTTTTTATTGAGTGTACTACTTCTTTTTTAAATCTTTGTGCTCGTTTGTATTGATTCTCTTAATTATAAATAAAAAGAGTATTTCTAAACTTGTACTTATTTGATCCTAGTTGAGATAGCTACCATCTCATTTTTCTATATTAATGGATGTCTCTCACTATTATTTTGAAACTCATTAATATGCTTAAGTGTTGAGGTCAGAATTCGTTCATCATCTCTTGTAATACACATGTCAATAAGTATGTCATTGGAGAGTATTGTTGGGGTTAGACTTCGTCTTCCATTACTTCGTAGTCTTCGACCGTTTATCAGACGAACATTGAACTCTCGATTCAAATCTACAATATTTTTGTATATTTGGGCCAGACCCAATCTACGATCTCAATTTGTTCCATTATAAATTATGATTGTTCGCACTCGAACGTCAAACCAATCAGTTCAACACGATCGGACGTACTCGAATCTAATACAAGCCACAAACGGCACGTTTGCAAGGACTAGGCATGTTACCTAATCATCGTTCGTCGCTCGTGCTTGACGAGAATTACAAGGGATACTCCCCATAACCATCAAGCCCACAATCGACAATAACATGTCAGACCTTTTTAATATCTAATAAGACCATGATTGACAATGACGTCATATTTTATAACTGCTAAGTCCACATCATGACATGTGTCCCAATAGACATTGAGCGAGAACTGCTCACCACGAATTACGGATTCAGACCCACTATTTTTCCTCTATAAATAGAGGAAGACCCCCTTCAGATAGGGGACTTCTTTTCTGAATTCAGACATACTATACGTGCCAAAATTCACTCAGAAACTGTAACCTACTGTTTTGAGAGCAATCAATATAGTGAAAAAGACCACACTCACAGAGGACGTAGCATCTATTTGGCGAACCTCTCTAAATTTCAGTGTTGTTGATTCTCTTTTCGTTTCCTTAATTATTTCGATACTATAATGCTTTTATGAATTTCATCAACGATTTCCAAGGACCCAATCGATTGTTTGTTTCATTTCTTTTTACTAACTTTTGTTAAAAATTAACGGTAGATTCTCAGCATCTACAAGTATAAGACGACTCGCTAGTAGACAGCCTCCATGACTGATAAAAGAGTGACTAGTCAACAGTATTATAATTGGCGAATGATTAACGAGTCACCCGAGCCTAAATAAGGAAAAATATCAGTTATCAAGGAAGGAAGAAACCTTAGTTAAAGGGATAGATCATACTCAAAATGGTAGTTTTCCAATCACTTCTAATCAATCCCAAATTGTAAATTCAATGGATTCAAGAAAAGACAACTACCAATTAGCATTGAAGGCTTAATCAAGCAGAATCAGGCAACTAAAGTCAAATTTTTTAGCCGCTATAATTACAGATACTGCACAAGCCTGGGAGATAACCAATCAATCAGAAATTCTTCATAATTTACGCTATTACACTTTGTATTTCCTATTATCTATGTGTTAAATTGATTCCCTTCTTCCATCTTTCCTTTATTGCTCGATTATACCATTGTAACGTTCGTCCAGTGGAAAATCCTATCAATCTCAAATTAACTATATCCAATGAATAAAGTGATGGCTTCTAGCTGATTTAGTTAACAAAATGATAAAGATGATACTATCAAGGTAAATATTTCATAATTAATCTTTTTTTTTAATTGAAAAAGTATCCACGCTCTTACAATCTCTACAACCTCGTTATTTTAGAGGACAAGTATGAATGTAAATAATAAATAGTCAGCTAAACCACCACAAACCACTTTAGGTGATAGATCAGTGTGAATATTGTATTTGTGATAACTAGTTAGAAGAACAACCATGTGTCTTAAGACTCTAAATATTGGACCTATTTGGCATAGCTTATTAGAAAATGCTTTTGGTTTTATGAGTCCTTAAACTATTTATACAAGTGTTTGGATGATTTGTTAAAAGAGTTTTATGTTAAAATTAGAAAATACGACTTTCGGAGGAAAAAAAACAAACTCTTATGAATAGATTTGGAAAACTTGGATTGGAGTTTTAGGTACAAATAAAGTAAAATCTTTGCTAAACAAACCCTGATATTTTCTTAAGAGAGTACGATATGTGCATGTACATGTGTTAGGTAGGGCACTCTTAGACAATGGAAAATGCTATCAAATTTGTAAAGTTTGACTGAAATGTGTATTGGTGGATAAACTAAACGAAATACTTGGAGCACAATTTGAATGAAAGTTAGACCTTGTTTCATTTTATTTGGAAATAACCCAAATAGTGAAAATTTAAAGTCATTGATTGACAATTCCAATGTCAATCTGCGACCAATT
>BKCH01002141.1:0-45393 GCA_008635985.1 Ficus erecta
ATGGTAAATAAGCCTACGAGTCGCACAGAAAACTTTAAGCACTTCCTAACATTCAGGAGCTAAAGTGTAATTTTCGGTGAAGAAAATTTTTCCTTCATGGTAAAATTCTCCCCATATCTATAGTAAGGCTCCTATAATTATTGGTATCTTTTACTTTTTTTCATGGCTTTTATTTTTCTCTTGTAATTTATTCGGTCAAATTACAATTCTATTCCAAACTACATTACTAGTTGAGTTTTACGCATTAACATTTTTTTTAAGAAAAAACACTGTAATTTTTATTTTTTTGAATAGCACATTTATATGGAATGGTAAAACGGGAGCCTCATGTATAACAGAATCTCTTTGGCCTCTGTTTTGTAAGAAGAAAAGAGAATAAGATGCAGAGAAAAGTTTTAATAGATAGAAAATTATAATGATAAAGAGTATTTTAGTTTTATTTTAAGTTGATCGGTAAATATGGATGAAAGAAGATAAGAAAATTATACAATTGTCATTTTATCCACTTTCATATATTGTTTTAATTTAAAAATAAAGACAAAAGTAATATTATACATCGTTGGGTAAATTTAAGTTTTCCACTTCAATTTTTATTTATTATTCTCCTTCTTATCAGACAAATTACGTTATTATTTTCTTTCCGATTATCCATCTACCCACTTCTTTTCTTTCTCTTTTCCATCACACCAGACATAGCATCAACCCTTGTTTGGGAGAGTGGAAAAGGGGGGAATGAAATTGGAGGAAGGATTTGAAGAGGAAAAATGAATTTTGAGTTGTTTGATAGAGAGAAAATTGGAAATGAAGGGAAACTAGAAATACATGGTTCACAAATTTTTAATCTTTTTAACTTTGAGAAGAGAAATGGATGGAAAATTTTGACAAAATAAATATAGCTAAAAACCTATTTTGACCTTAATATCTCATTATTTTCTAATTTATATGAAATAATAATTGTAAAATATATTAGATTAGACATTTTCTTTCCCTTATACAAAACAACATGATAAAAAACCTCACTTCCGTTTAGGGTAATGTCTCAAGACGGTATTTTACCTTCTTAACTCTAAAACTCCTAAAATCTATAACTCACTTTTTCTCATTTCTAGTTTCAAAAAATTCAAACTTTAAAAAGTCTATAATTTTCTTATTTCAAATCGAAATAATATGATTATTGTGTCAAAATATTTACAACAACAAGACGAACGAAACAAGATCCATTTTACATATTTTTTCCAAACACATCTTAAATTTTTAAATTATTTTCTAAGTCACAATTTATTTACAATCCTAAATCAACCAAACACATATTTTCAAACTAACTTCCAAAATTCTGTCCGGAAAAAAACCGCTCAAAACTTTCCATTTCCATCCGTCAAAGATTTAACTCTTCCTTTATTTCTATTTTACATTCCTCTTGACAAACATAGCATCAGTGTGGAGTGCCCGGATTAATCGAAAAGTTGCTAAGGGCCTTACCGCTAGGAGGATTTGATTTTCAAGGGGAAGATAATAAATGAATGATTTGACTCGTAAAATCATGAACGTCCAATTGCCCAGCAAGATTAATGATTGATTGCGATCCGAAACACCAAGCATCATCCACTTACCCAAAACAGTTATCAGAGTGGTTCAATACATAAATTATTAATAACTTCTTTTTCATTTTTTAATTTACTTATTTGGTGCTATCATCCAAATTCTATATTTACAATTTAATTTTTATTTTTTTTCTTAATTTTATTATTTATAGAGTTTTATAATTCAAAATTTAAAATATTATAACTTTATAAAGATAAATCTAAATAAAATATATTTTTTTCAGTTACATAAAATTTCAAAAAAATAAAATAAATTTTATGTTGATATCTCTTTTTAAATATATTTTAAAATTTTAAACTTATTAATTTAATAATTTTTTGATAAATATATAATCAATTTAAATTTTAATTTAATAATCTAAACTTTAACTTTAAATGCATTAATTTTTTTGCTAAAAGAAGAGAAACAAGGGAATGTCAAAATTGTACCAGCAGGCCAGCTAGAAAGGAAATAGCTTTGCAAAGAACAGTGTCTACTTTGCTTTCAGAGGGGTGTGGTGATACGACGTGTTTCCCCGAATTTGAAACCACACTTCCCCTATATATATATATATATATATATACATATACACACACACACAAACATATATATATATATATATGTATATGTATATCTGCTAATTCCCATATTCAAGGGGATTTGTCATTTACATGTGTACATAAATGGATATTCACGTTACTGTCGTTTGTCCTTCCTATTTTTGTTTATTTCTGGCTACCAAAAGTCTCTGCATGTACTTACCTCTTTTAAGGCTTGAGTTCCTTTATTCTTCTTCTTCTACCGCAACCTTTATCCAGTCAAGCGAACAATTAAAAAAAAAAAAAAAGAAAAAGAAAGCTTCTCCTTTGTCAAGACTCAAGTCAATGAGTCCCATTTCCACACATTTTTTGAAATTTTTTACCATCTCCACGCTTAAACAGTACAAGAGCTTGACTGGGAGCCATCCTCACTAAGCGCCGTTTGGGGGATTTTTGGATATAAAATTTTAAAAATTAGTTTGAAAATATATATATTTGGTAGAAATATGAATTGAAAGTGAACCGTCAATATAGAAAATAGTATAAAAAATTTTAAATGTGTTTTGAAAAAAAAAAAAAAATCAAAATAGATATTATTTCGTTCATCTCGTCGTTGTGAGCATATTAACACAAGAATCAGTTCATTTTGATTTGAAAAGGATGTTTACAGTTTGAGTTCTACTAAAATATAGAAGTGAGAGAAAGTGAGTCGTGGATTTAGAAGTTTTAGAGCTAAGATGTCAAAACGTCGTCTGGAGACGGAACTGCAAATGCCCTCTAAGAGCCACTCCAACCATGCGCCAACTTGTAAGACGGCAAGAAATTACTCCTTTTATATCCATGGCGGGCAATGCTCCTATGATCATAGAAGCGATGCTGTAGAAAAAGAAAATTTAGTGCAATGTATGGACCCTAGATAAAGACAGGTGAAATATTAGCATAAATAGATAGTTTAGGTGCAATATAAAGGAATGTTGTAACCGAGGTGGGTTATTTCTCATAGATATCAGGTGCCACATATTTAGAATCAACTGATAAGGAAAAATAATATGATAGGTTATCAAATGTTATCTAATAGATAATCTACTCATGCCAGTAATAGGAGTCAAAGATGTTAAGTCATCTGTATTGAAAACAAAAAATAGTCTAAAAGATTATAGAAATAATGTAATACATTACTTTCCGCGTGATTGACAACGCTGAAATTAGAGACATGTGACCATTTCTGTTAAAAACATAAAATAATTTGATAATCTACACAATTACTCATAACGAGTAGCATTGGCGTTAAAACGCAAAATAATTTGACAAATAATCAGAAATAATTTATCAGTTTTCTCTTATTGAAATTGGCAACTAGAGGTGGAGATGTAGGGCATTCTGTATTAAAAACAAAAAGTAATTGGGTAGATTATAAAAAAAATCTACTAGATTACTCTTCAACAACCGAGATTGGAGTCAGATATGTCTGTCCATCTATGTTGAAAACGAAAAATAATATAGTCGATTATTCTTGGCGACTAGCATCGGTAACGGTTGAAAAACAAAAAAATAATCTGGTAGATTATCAAGAATAATCTATCATATTACTCTCGGGCAACCGGAGCCCATTGGTGGTCATTATTTGTTAGTTTCGGCAGTATCTAGTAGTTTATCGGTGGTAATCTAGTATATTATTGTTTTGACCAGTAGGCAATTTCAGTAAAATAAAGGCAAGTTTGGTAATGCTTTTAGAGATCCCAAAAGTTCTTTAGACATACAACGTAAATATTGTGTTTAGTAAAAATATTCAATAGTCATTTACACAAATATTAATACATTTTAATAGTTATTTGGAGAAGTTAGGATTTACAACTTTTATTTTTAGCTTTTACTTCTCCTTTTTCTAGAAGTAAAAGCAGAGATATTGTCAAAACCACAACCACACCAAACTAGCCCAAAATCTTTTGTTCTCTGACCAGTCCTCCTAAGTGGTAGTAATCCAATGCTTCAAAATTTATGGCAAAATCCGAAATTTAATTGATTTTAAATAATATTTTGGAGAACTGCTCTTATTAATATTACTCTATGCCCACATTGTAGGGGTTTTGTTGATTCAGCCACAATTTTAGTGTCCACTTGGATCCTAGGTTAGATTTGAGTTTTGCATTCAAATAAAATGTATGAGTGCAAAATGTGCGTTTAGAGGAGAGAAAAATAAGTGTGATACATATGTTAACAAAATTTATAACTTGTTTATAAAAAGTCAATCAACTCTAACTTAAAATTTTTTATCTCCAACGATGAACCAAACATAAGCTAAAATGAAGACATTTGGATTGAAGTAGTAGTCCAAACAAGTGCTTAAATACCAACATCAGGTTCTTTATATGGTATTTAAAAAATATATATTTTGGATTAAAAAATGTCATAGATTGAGAAATCTCCAATCAGTAACTTTTGGACTAGAATCTTCCTAACCCATTATCAATCTAAAATCCTACTAATCCAATCTAACGAATTGTTTGGATTGAACGGATTTACAGATTCAATAAAATACCCTTAGTGTGAGTTTGCTATATATCGAAACATGATCAGCAACCGCAGAAGATAGTTTGTTACAAAACCAAAGGAACAAGATCTGTTTTTCAAACTTTTTTATTTTTTTTTTATTTTTAAAAGGGTGATCTGTTTTACAAATTTGGAACGTGAGTCCAAACACATTCTAATGGCTATGGGCGGGTTTGTCTTACATTGATCTGTAAAGCTATTGGGCTCAGGTTGGGTTTCTGGGTCAGGCCGGTGTGAAAGAGAGAAGCCCAAATAGAACAAGTTGGAGTTCCCATACTACTGTTGGTCGATTTGGGCCTTCACAGCAAATAATTGAAAAAATTATCTTGTTCTAAAAAAAGTTAAAATAAATGATAATAAATAATTAATTAAATAAGTAAACAGATTATTTGTCTAGTAAATTTACTATTGATTTTAAATATTTTAAAATCTTAGTATTCATTTAATTTAATTTCATAAAATCGTTACATACAACAATCTCCAAAGTTAAAGACGTGATGGTTTTTGTTTTGTTTTGTTTTTTTGTTTTTTGGTTTTCAAAGAAAGTTAAAACAATTGAAGTTGAGTAACTAGTCCAAGCACGCAACCAGTTGTTGGCTATTTTAGCTCAGGACCATAGCCTGTTTTGGCTCATCTATATTTCAAGATTTTCTTCTTAATTCGTGGCATTTGAAGATAATTGTTACATTTGAGCCCCACAATTTATTAGTTATTATTTTATTTTTTCATATCTTTTAGAAATTTAGAGGAATGCTATTCTGTTAGAGGGAATGCAAAAGATTTATGCAATTTTTGAACACCATAAGATCTTTACTTTACTTTTTTTTTTTTTTTTTTAATTTAATTTTTTGGCTACAGATTTTCTAAAGATTTTCGTCTTCACTTTCTCTCAGGTAATAATTCTAAGTACAGAGCACATGACTATAGATAATGAGTTAAGGGAAGCGCATTCGCCTTCTTTCTTTTTTCTTTTGAGTTAATTTTATTTTTAGTCCTTGAATTTTAGGTTCAATTCTATTTTAGTCCCTAACGTTTAAAACAATTTAGAATCAGTCATTAAACTATTAATTTCTCTCATAATAGTCATTTTCTTTAAAACATTATAGATAATGAGTTGGGATTAATTGTGCCATTTTCACCTTCTAGATTCCAGTCTAGAAAGTTATAAGTTATCAAAACACTTGTGCTCTAGCATTATAATTAAAAAATTAATCTTGATTAAAATACACTTGATCTTCATGTTGTAATTACAGTTCAGCTTTAAGTAGTTTTCAAAGAGACTAACTGATATAAGACAATTTAATTAATTCGAAGATTGGTTATAAGATATTTTAAAATTCTGCTATTAAAATGAGATTCGACTTATAATTTTGGGGCCAAAAAACAAAATGAACCCTTCTCCTTTTGTTGATTTGTTTGTGTTGGGAAATGGATATACCCCACAAATTGATTGAACTAAAATTCAAAATTCCAATTTTTCAAAAGGGCAAAAGCCAAGCATGTGGTTTTGCCTTGGTGTATCGATTTCAATTTGGTGTACTGCCCTCCATATGTTCGAGAAAATGTCCCAGATAGAGATGCAACGCCACCTCCCTCCCACATGTGAGATTCCATGTAAGATCACAATACTGTCTTATTAGGGGCCTTTGGGGAGGTGGAATTGATCCCACTAATGAAACCTGAGATCAACCACTAATCATACAATGGAAAATGATCTTTGTTTCAACACTAATTGGACTGCACGTGCTTTGGATGTGCATAATAGACAAATAAAACAAAGCAAAAAATAAAACTAAAAAAAAAAAAAATTACAGTGGTAGCTAGTGAGGAATGAGGAAAAGCAATGTAGAAGTGTCTTTCATGCTTTTATAATGTAGTAAGAGATACGAGATTACTGCCGTAGTTTCAAACCCAGAAAAATAAAAATAAGTAATATATAGGAATAATAATAATTACAAATATTGAAAAATTTTGTGAGCTATCTTTTCAAAAAATGGTAGGTGGGGGTTCTTGTGTCTGCACTCTCCCATGTCAATTTCTTGTAGTGTCCAACTAGATTTGAGTTTAGTGGTGTGGATGTTGATGGATTGAAAGCAAAGCTTGTATGCTTTTAGTTTTCATGTTGTTTGGCTACAAAACATTTTCCATGGTTTTTTTTTTTTAATCTTATTTTATTAAGTCGAGCTATAGAGTCTAATCTGAACAATATATATTCACATGATAGGAACAGAAAATAGAGAGTTAACCAACTTTTGGGTTATCAAGAACCACAAGTTTGGGTCTCATCTCTCTTGCATGCAACAGAAAATGTAATATGGAATTTGACATTTGGTCACTCAATTATAATGCCCCAAGTTTCGTGAGGGCAGTGATTTTTTTTTTTTTTTTTTTTCTGTGGGCAGTAAAAAAGTTCTAGGAAAAGGGGGATCAATGTTAGCATGCTTTCTTTATCAATGAGACTCCCTAAGCATTAACAGGAATATTTGTTAAAAGTCCTATGGATGAGCCTTATCCTTCACTGAAGAGTGTGTCACCTCAACCCTACCAAAAATACTAATAATAAGGTTACGCATAGGCGTAATCTCAAGCAGTCTCTATCGAGTATTAGGCTGAAAGAAAGCAAGCTAGGAAATGTAATTTTAGCTTTAGAAGATGTGACTCCATGAAAAGGTGGTTAATATGATTATTATTCTGAATTTGGGTTATATCATTAAAAAGTGGGAAATAATTGTGTTTTTTTTTTTTTTTGGATTTCAATCATCAATTTGAGAGTATTTTTTGTTTGGTTCTAGCTACTAAATTATTCTTCAAGTTTATAATTATAAAAGCAACTAATCTCATAACTTGAGTTATTTCAATATTATTAGTGGCTTAGAACTCTTCATTAAATAATTAATAGAGCTAGGGCAACATTCTATTTTCGATTAGACCGTTGTACTGATTCACAAACTTGAAAATTAAGAACAGAAAGTAACAAAATTCGTGACTAAGTTTAGTATAATTTTCTTCATGATTGTTTTGACCTTAAAGAAAAATTATTATTGGATTATTTTCAGCTAGGTCGCTGTCATTCAAGGACTTTCAAAAAAAAAAAATTTCACTAGTAATAATTTTTTACATGGGGTAGGGTATTGTACGAAATGTTCTATTAAAAAACATATAATTTAAACCATCCAATCATATTAGAAAATCATATGATATTAAGAAAAATGTGACAATTTTACGAAACTTGTTGAAAGCCTATATAACTCATATGCTCTACTAATATCGTCTAGTTTTTTTCATACTATAGAATTCTCCAAATTTTTGCTGCTCATATATAACCAATTGAAATCTTTTCACATTCATGTTTCTGAGTTATTTTTGTTTTGTTTTGAATTTTGCTTGTCCAAAAAGAAATGTATAATAACACATTGGTCCCGGAAATGCAAAAAAATAGACCAGACTAGGGTTCCTATATATTATATATATGTATATATATATGGTTTGAAAGTTTATAATAATGTATTGAATCTGCATGCAATTAAACATTGAATCCAAGTAGGGTAAGCGTATATACTCATTCTGGGTCCAAAAACAATAAATAGGATTGAGAGAAAATGAATCAACAATATCAAATGGTGGAAGATCAGAATTGACCCACGACGTTCATTGACATGATTTCAATTATTGTGATAGAAACTATATAATTTATTGCAAAAAAAAAATTTATTTTCAAAAAATATATAAATTTAGGGGAAAAAAAAGTTATTTGGGTAGACATCATGGACCCAAATTCAAGTAGCCCGCGGGGGCAACAAACACATCTCGTGGTGCATTCAAGCTGCCTTAATGTCCATTGTAGGAAAACAACAACATCAAACTTTGTCCCCATTAATACACACACACATATACATACATATATTTAAAATTTATGTATATATGTGCATGTTTATATCTAGTTGCCATCCTTTTCTCTTCTACTTGGAGAATTATAAACCACATAATTCACATATATTGATATCTCTTTCGTTTCTTCTGTTTCTGAATTGTCTACTTACTATTTGTCTGCAGCAGATTCAACAAATTAGTACACTTTGTTGGGAAATTGAGATTCACGTAACTTTCATACTTATCAGATCAAGTATACTATATATAAAATAACAATAATAATAATAATAATAATAATTCTCCAAGATTTTTTTTTTCACCAAATTCTACTGTATATTTTTGGTTGACACCAAATTTTATTTACTCTTTAGTATATCTCGGTTGTTATGTCACTACTTTCACAAACGTAAAATTTATTAAAATGTAAAACAAAAAAATGAGGCAATATATATATATATTATATGGAGGGGTTCTTATGTGACATCACTCTCATATGTTACTTGTAATGTGATTTCTGTTATTGGATTAATCAGGTGATTCAAATGTACCATTTTTCGGTAATATATACTATCCTTTACATCAATATCTGAGTAATATCATGTGATAAGATTTGAAATAAAAAAAAATTACATGTAAATCAACTAGTTATTATAAAATTTTGAATAAAAAATTACAAATATCGTATAGTATGCATAATAATATATGAGACATTATATATATATATATATGAATACTCTTATATCCGACGGAAAGGTCATCTGGCGATACAACCTGTACAGGAGATCGGCACGATTCGGGAAAAAAAAAGCGGTACAATCCGTTAGAGAGAGAGAGAGTTAGAGAGATAAGGAAAACTCTCTCATATGGCAGTCGGACGGTTCCGTACGGGAGAGTTATCGTGTGTGTATATATACTGTTGTCATGAATCACAAGTTACTATTAATTAAGAAATATATATATATATATATATATCTCAAAGAGAGAGAGCACTGAAATAAAAAATAAAAAATAAAATAAAAAAAAAGGATCAGTTTGCGCGCTAACTGAATTATGAAGTTCTAAAGCCCTAATAAATAAAATAAATAAAAAAACTTTTGGATTAAACCTCAGACAGTATAATTGAGAGTCCGATTGTTTGTCTAAGCCTTTTTTGGGTTTTGGCTCAAAAATTTAGAGTAAATGACACATAATTAAGTAATGAAATTATATGATATTTGGGAAACAAATGACAGGATGAAATAATAGGGTAATTGTCCCCTCCGGTGGGAACCCAATGTTGGAGACATGATTAGACCTTTTCTAACCAAAGCCTAGCATTTCAACTTTCACAATTCAGAAACATTTACCTATATATACACATATATTTATAGAATATATATATATGCGCATATATGTATGCATGTACTAGGGCACATGATCCGGACTTTTATAGTTTTTCAAAAGTCGTTGGTTTTTTGTCCTCTTATGATCCTGATAACATGGAATGACTAGAACTATCCCTTTCTGTTTTCTTTGTGTTGTGTGACTTTTGAACTTTGAGAAATTATTAATTAAGGTTCGCTGTGATTAGACGTAATCCTACTTTCCATTCTAATTAAAGTAGAGAATTAAAGATAGACAGGACATGCAGAGAATGGAATTATATCTTGTGTTTACACGAAATTTTTCTACTGGATATTTGACATTGTTTCAGCTCTCGTTGACTTGAAGAAAATGAAAAAAGAAAAGGAAAAATGTGAATTTGATTAGTTAAATATAAGAAAACTGATCAATATTGAAGGTGGTAATAAATAGTTATTAATTTAAAAAAATAAATTTGATGATAATATATATATATATATATAATGAATGCATGTACCAAAAACCTTCATGGCATGACATATGGTTTTTGTACGTAAAAATAATCTTGTGACAAAATTCATATATATACATGTCTATAATATTAAGGTCTAGAATTCAAATCTCCTTATCACATACAGTTAAAATATATATTTATATATATACACACGTGGCCTGAGGTATGAGCACTTAAATTTTTTTTTTTTTTTTTTTTTTTTGTTGAGATTATAGATTGTAAAGTATTATATTGCAACATACACCACTAATTACTGTCAGTTAGAAAGAAAACAAGCTGGTTGTTGATTTATGAACCCGAGAAACTAAACAAGGATTAAAGGCCAAAACAAGAAGTGAACAAGCCATAATTACAAAGACGTGAGAAGATCCGTATGTGTGTGTGTGTAATGAAAGACATAATATTTAGGACAGGTTAGACCATCGTACATACATACATGCAAAATAATAATAATAAAAAAAATATTAGAACAAAACATGCAGCAAAGTGTGATATTCTTCAATGATGTAGGTGACTTGCATTTGAATTCTCATCACACTTTGTGCTCATCACGTTTTCCTTTGTTTATTTTTATTATGTTCATTGAAAGGTGCGAATCACGTCTTGTTAATTCATATATTATTGTCACACATATAAACATATGTCTATATATATATATATATATATATATATTCTAACTTAGTTCAAGGTTCAACTACTTTCCTTATGGGCCAATGGATTATATTAATATTAATGTTTGTTTATAGTGCATTAATTGAAGATTATAATTAATAACTCTCTCTTTCTTGTAAAGATCATTAACTAAGGCATCTAATATTTGGAGTGAGATATTGTGGACCATTTTTTATAAATATTGGACCTCATCGATCATTATATTTCTGTTATTGATACTGGATCTGTGTTTGTCCTTTGAGAAAATTTTGGATTACTTATCTACTTGCCTCTTTGATTTAGCTTTTTAATAAAACTTTATGCGCGGTTCGGCAAATTAAAACTCGAGACTAATTGTAGCTTTCTCCCACGTAGTCTTGACTATGCATGGCTATAACGCGGGAAAAAAAATATTAATTATATCAAAAATTACACTCTTTCCACAAGGGAAATTAGCAAGAAATTTGGTTAAATCAACAACTGTATATGAATTTCAAATTGATTGACTTAATAGGGTGGGCCGTTGGAATTTCAAGTTCAACTACCCAAATGGTGAAAGTTTTTTGTTTAGGAGTTAAAATAATATAAATTATATTCCAAGTTCCAACGAAGCCACCCTACCTCACATATAATGGAGCATATATATAACCTATATATATATATATATATATATGTACATGGTTTGGAAGGCATAATGATTAAGATTAGGAGAGTTCCTTTCAAGTTCCAACTTAAACTTTTTGGTTCGTTGTTTCATAATAAACTTGGTTGGGCGGATGAGCAATAGCAATAACAATAACAAAAATAATTATTATTATGAAAAGAATTAGAGAGCATAAAAAGTAGATAATTATGGAGATAGAAGTTGTCCCCCTCCAAACAAGCCTCATGTTGGGCATGATAGTTGCCTTTTCCCGACAAGTGGCCGTAACCCATTTATGAAAAATATTGGAGGCCGACAACAACATATATATACATATATACGAGCCCATTATGTATTGTTTGTTCATGATGTAAGCCTTATATCATACGTGCGTTTAATTCGTTTTAGACCTACTGGTTTCACACGTGCGGAGTGCTGTGAAATAGTATATCATCTAATTAATATTAGAATTTAAAGAGGAAATAAAGAAAATTATAAAATGACAAAGTAAAATAAAAATAACCATAAAAAAAGACCGAAACTCATTTAAGAAATTAAAATTAAAAAAAAAAACTCAAAACTCTTAAGAAACTTCAAAAAAACTTAGACGAAACTCTTTTTAATCAGGTTAAAAAATCATATGACGAAACTTCCTTATGAAACTAAAAAAAAATTCCAAAGAAACATATTTTCACTTTATATTGTGTAATAGAATAACAAAATCCTAATAGAGAAAAGTTGAAACTACCATTTCATCATATTTTAGTTAATAGTAAAATTAGAATTTATAATTACCTAATAACACCTTTGAACTACATATATACCATTTTAATTGATAATTGAATAATTGTAAATGTGGCTTATAAATAAGATACCATTATTATTTCATAATTCTCTCTTTTTTTCTCTAATTATATATTTTTATTTCAAATTTAATTAGGATCTTTTGTGTGAAATATATATATTTTTTGCGTCATCACCGTTATGTATTTCAAAAAAAAAAAAAAAACGTAACATAACATGAATTTATGCAAAATTATATTTCCCAATTTTGTTTCTTAATACATAACACTGTGATAATAGATAATTAATTAGCCCTGATTCCTACCATTGTGTGTAACGATATCATTGTGCTTCTTGATGAGCATAATTTACTACGTATATTCATTCTTAATTCTATGTATGATTAGTTATTTATTCAATAATTTATTTAATTATTATATTTTAATTTGGTAGGTGTTGAATTAGGGCCTAATGAATAAAAAGGAGAATTAAAGGAAAGGAATAGGATACGTTCTAAATGCAAAATACACAAGTTTTGAAAACTACAAAGAAAAGAAAAGAAAAGTTAGGATTACAAGAAGAAGGGAGAAGAAAATATGGTTAGAATTTTAAGAGAAGATAATCAAGTCCTATATTCTTCATGTCTTGTTTTATTTATTCTTCATGTCTGGTTTTATTTATTTTGTTAGGATTCAATTCACTTATGTACTTCTAAATTCTTACACTAAGGGTGATTAGTGGTTTTATTTTCGTTAAATCAATTCCCTTCATGTGGTCTTGAAGATTAATTACATTGAAATTTCATTTATCATCATGATTAAAAACTAGAAAATTTTGTTGAATTAATTTATGCTTGGTTGTTTAAAGATTGGTATAATACTTTGGGTAAATTGCTCATTTAGTTCCTGAACTTTTAATCTTGTATAACTTTTATCTATGAACTTTTTTTCGTAGCTGGAATGCCTCTGAATTTTTAAAATGTTGCTATAATAGTCCATTCCGTCAATTTTTGGATGAAATATGTTAGTAATTTGATTAAAAAGTGGTGCTAACTACGAATTCCGTAAAAAAAAAAAACAAAATGACTACTGTAGTAATGTTTTTAATAGTTTATAATTATTTCAACTATGAAAAAAAAGAACATGCAACACCACTAAACTATTAAAATGTTACTACAATAATCATTTCTGTTAATTTTTGGAGGGAATACGTTAGTAATTTGGTCAAAAAGTGATGCTAACTAACGGGTTTCATCCAAAAATTAACGTAAATGACTATTGTAGCAATATTTTAAAAGTTTAGGGGCATTCTAGCTGTGAAAAAAAATTCATGGACCAAAGTTACATAAAATTAAAAGTTCAGAAATTAATCTAACAATTTACCCTAATATTTTTTAGTCCTCATAGAACACTCACGAAGTTCCTGGTAAACGAATAAGGACTTATCCAAGATTTGTTTAATTTGGGCTTAATTTGTTAAATCTAAAAGTTGGTTTATTTTTAGTTGTTTGGGAATTAATTAGGGGTGCACGGCGGTGGTTTGGGCGGTTAATCATTGTAATTTGTATTATTGTCATGACATCTTGTTTTTTGTACAATCAGAATCATATCTTTAACAATTTTACCACTTAAAAAAAATTATTTTTAACTCTTTGAAAACTTAGAAGGATAATTTTGAGATGGCCTAAAAACTCAAGAGGTACTTTTTGCAGGGAGAGGCTGTGGTAAAGCTTCTCCCAAACAATTCTACCAGTAGAGTTTCTTTTTAAACCGTTGAGATTTAATCGAACGGTTGAAATGTTGTTGGTGTCATATTTATTATACACCTTACCTCATATAATCTTTCTCACCCCAAGTATTATTCATCGCCGGCGACCTTCCTGCCGTCGGCGACGAACGCCGGCGACTCACCCCCGACGCCGGCGTCCCACCACCGGCCCCAGCCCCGGCCTGCCGCCGGCGACCCCCCTTTCTCTCTCCTCTTCTCTCTCTCTTCCCCTTTCTCTCTCTTCTCCTCTCCCACGGCGACCCACTTCCGGCACCCACCCCCCCCACCACCGGTCCCCAGCCCGCCCCCTGGCCCCCCCACCCTGCCCGGCAGCCCCCCTCCCTAGCCTCCCCACCCCCCGCCTCCCCCTTACTCTCTCTCTACCCCACCCCAGCCCCGGCCCCTCTACAACCACCCCCGACGTGAGAAGAGAGAGAGAAAGATAGGGGGAGTCGCGGGTGGAGGTGGGATGGGGGGGGCGCCGGGCGGCCGGGGGTGAGGGGGCCGAGGGTCGAGAAGAGAGAGAGGGGAAGAGAGAGAGAGAGAAAGAGAGAGAGGGGGAGGCGGGGGGGGGGTGGGGAGGCCGGGGGAGGGGGGGCCGCCGGGTAGGGTGGGGGGGCCGGGGGGCGGGCTCGGGGCCGGTGGGGGGGGGTGCCGGAGGTGGGTCGCCGCGGGAGAGGAGAAGAGAGAGAAAGGGGAAGAGAGAGGGAAATAAAGAGAGAAGAGGAGAGAGAAAGGGGAAGAGAGAGAGAGGGGGGTCGCCGGCGGCCGGTCGGGGCCGGGGCCGGTGGTGGGGACGCCGGTGGTGGGATGTCGGCGTCGGGGGTGAGTCGCCAGCGTCCGTCGCTGGCGGCAGGAATGTCGCCGGCGACAGAGAATACTTGGGGTGAGAAAGATTATATGATGTAAGGTGTATAAAAAATATAGTACACCAATAACATTTTAACCGTTCGATTAAATCGCAACGGTTTAAAAAGAGACTCTACCGGTAGAGTCATTTGGGAGAGGCTCTACCCTTTTTGTATTACCAAAAACACATAAACACATATATTTAGAAAGAAATATTCGGACCATAATTTTTGGATTTTCCTTTAATTATATATTCTAACATATATTGTATGATTTTATTTTTTTTTTGTTTTTCTTTTACGTAAGAATATTTTGAGACACTTTAAATCTAATGAGTACAAAAAATTATTGTGATCATATCAACTATTTCAAAAGATTATGATTTAGAACTTGACTTTTCAATATTGTAAACAGTTCTGTTACTATTAGCTTTTTGATTGATTGAGAGGACCATGGAGAGAGTTGGAACTGTTCTGTAATAACTTCTATTTATATACAGTTAATAATGTTGCAATGAAACTGGAAAGTTAAACTTGAAATTGATTTTTTTTCGTAGGAAAATAGTATGTACTAAATACTATGTACTATGTATAGCAGATTAAAAATGCCAGTGGTACTGATATGGTGATTAAAAAAAAAAAATCTTTATTTTGAGTCTTCCTTTTTTACCAACATTCAGATTTAAGTTTTGACGCACGCAAGCGCAATTTCTAGACCTCTGATAAAAAGACTATGTGCAATCCCTCTTGAAGATGGTTAGTTATTGAAGATTTAGGATTAGAATAGTTGTTATTCCATTTGAAGCCCTAATATAGATTCCTGAAATGTCGTGAGAACATTAATTATCCTCTTTTTACTAATAAAAAACTCAGGTTCGAAAAAAAAAGAGTAATTGACCTAAATAGTCTCTGAACTCTTGTAAAGGTGACAGTTTGGTCCTTGTTTTTTTTTTTTTTTTGCCGAAGTGACCCTAAACTTTTATTTTTTTCACCGTTTTGGTCCTTTCCGTAAAAATCCGTTAATTTCTAACAGAATAAGATGGTATTTTAGTAATATACTAATAATTAATTTTAAAAAAATTAAAATAACAATTAATCTATCTCTTTTCTCTCTCTCCTCCAAACAAAAGCCCTCACACACTCTCTCTCTCCTCCTCTCCCCTTGATCGATCTCTCTCTCCCCTCCAAACCAAAGCCCTCTCTCTCTCCCGCCCTTATCTCTTTCTCTCCATCCCTCCCTCCTCGGTCTCTCTCTTTTCTCAAAACCAAAGCAGCCTAGATTTGGGGCAAAGATTAGGGGGGAGGGCAAGCTCGGCAGCGAGGGGAGGATACCAGATCAGAGTGCTTAGGTAGCGGCGGGGTGGGGGGGGGACTTTGGGAGGTGGCGGGGGTGGGGGTGGGGGGGAGACCCAGTTCAGTTCTAGGTTTTGAGCCGAGCTTGGTGAGGGCAAAGACAATTGGGGGGGGGGGGGGGGAGGCTTAATGATGCCGAAGACGGGGGGGGGGGGGCTTGACGATGGCGAAGACGGAGGGGGCAACTCCGATCTGGGTTCTGGTGGGGGCTCGTGGTGAACGGCTGCAGGAGGGGTGGAACAGACTGAGAGAGAGAGAGAGGAGGGGAGGTGGGTGGGGGGCGAACGATGGTGGGGGTGGGGGTGGGGGGGCCAGACCAAGAAAGAGAGAGAGAGGAGGAGGGGTGGGGGGGTGAATGGCGACAGGAAGAGGGTGGGGTTGGAGGGGCTAGACCGAGAGAGAGGGAGAGAGGAAGGGGGGTAGGGGGTGGGGGTGGGGGGGGGGGGGGGGCAGACCGAGAGAGAGAGAGAAAGAGATGGGGGATGGGGGATGGGGGATAGGGGATGGGGGATGGTGAGAGATGAGAGGGTACTTTAGTAATTATATTATAAAAATAATTATTTCAATAAGATTTCGTTAAAAATTTAACGGATTTTGATGGAAAGGACCATAACGACAAACAAATAAGAGTTTAGGGCCATCTCGACAAAAAAAAAAAAAAAGAAGAAGAATAGGGATCAAACCGTTACCTTTATAAGAGTTCAGGAACTATTTAAACCAATTACTCTAAAAAAAAAAAAAAAGGAAGTTTGTATTTCATAATTAGCACACGTGCATGACCCGAAATAGAACTGTCACGCAAATGTGGTAAAATTTTCTTTTCTTTACTTAAAAAAAGAGGTAAAATTACCAAGTCTCACTAGTTTTAATGCACTCGAAAATTTATGGTGAAATCACCAACATTGGTATCAAGTTATATACGTACATATATAATATATATATATATATATATTTATGTATGTATGTATGCACTCTAGTAATTGACTAATGAAAAAGACGTCCAGCAAAAAAAAAATCTAATGAAATAGGACGCATAAATTTTGGGTAAAACTGCGGTAAAGCTTCTTTTATATACCCTATTGTTAGAGCTTATTTTTAAACAATTCAGATATAATCGAATGACTGAGATGTTATTTGTATATGATAATTATCATACATTTTACCTTATAATAATATTTGACTAAAAAAATAATTAAAAAAAAATTCACCAGTGGTGGAAGGTTGGGGGCAGAAGAGGTTTCCGTTGCCAGGGTTGGGAAGGAGGGAGGGAGTGGGCTGGTCAGCATCAGGGGAGGGGGGGGGGGGGGAGGGGGAACGTCACCAGCATTGGGGGTGGGGGGCGATTGGGCTCGAGCAGAGCGGGGGGCAGTTGTCAGCGTTCGCGGGGGGGGGGGGGGGGGACTGGGTTGGTCGATGTCCGGGGAGAGCAGGGGGTCTGTCGCCGGCGTGGGGGGGGGGGAGGGACTGGATCGATGCTGATGCGGGGGGGGGGGGGGTCGACGGGGTCCGTTGCTAGCGTTGGGGAAGGAGGTTGGATTTTTTTAATATTTTTTAATTTATTAGTCAGATACTACTGTAAGGTAAAGTGTATGATAATTACCGTACACAAGCAATATCTCAGTCGTTTGATTACATCTGAATGGTTTAAAATGAGCTCTATTGATAGGGTAAATAAAAAAGACTTTACCGCAGTTCTATCCATAAATGTTATTGAAAAATAATTATTAAAAAAAAAAAAGAGAATGTCTTCACTAGAAAACCCCTGCATGATTTTGCATGTTCTTAAGCATCAAGAATTATATTTTACTTTCAAATTTGAAAAAAAAAAGTCAAGAATTAGCTTACCAGATTTCCTATACTTGTACCACTATATAAATGATGGAATAATCTAAAATGTATCCAACTATTGTACAATCCGATTAATATAATTTTTTTTAATTTGTACCACATTTCCTATTACATATAATATGTGACTATTAATGTAAATAACATACTTAATAATACTCTCATTATTACAAACTACTATTTTATCTCTAATATTATATCATTGGATAAATCTGACCGTCCACATGAGAACTTTATTAGTATACATATATCGTATTAATAATTAGGCCCACAAAATATGTGCATGGGATGCTTGAATGTCACCCAACGGTGAGGTCATCAACTGTATGATGATACCAAACTTTAATTTTATTTAATTATTTGGTTGGTCCATTTTTTGAGGAGTTGTTTTCTAGTTTGAATATAATATATAACCAAAAAACCTACCACTCGATTACTCGTCCCATCATTCTTTAAATACAGAAATCACGGTGTTCACAAGCTGCTTTCTCTTGTGCATTATTATTGTTCTTAGTATTTTTGTTTAATTGTGCTTTTAAAAAAACATTTATGGACATGTTAGGTCATTTTAGAAGCGTGCATGGTTCAAATTACATCAATATATATATATATATATATATTTTGACGAGATAAAAAATTATGCCAAGGGACAGTGAGGATTCAGGCTTGTCCTATAGCCACGTTACTCCTATCATGTGCTCTAAAACATTAATTTCAACTATTTTACGTACTCGACTAACAAGAAAAAACTATATAATAGATGAAAGAAAAATTATATAATAAGATAAATTTTAAACTGTCAGATTATATTAGAATCATATCGATTTAATTAAAAAAATTATAACAATGATCTCCGAGATAAAATTTGTACTTCAATAAATTTATAGTTTATTAAGGAAGTCATGTGTATAAATTAAATTTTAACTAATAATATGGGCTAGAAATGTTCTCAACTATAAGCTAAAAAAAAGTTACCTAGTGAAAGATTATAGTTTATTTAAAACTATTTAAAAACATTTAAATTTGATATCATTTGAATGGATGTTTAACAATTCAAAAAGTGACTCGACATTTAGATTATGCCGAAACTTATAAGTTCATTAAAAACTGGATTTACTTGTAATTTTAAATGGTGAAATTTTCATAAAAATTCATCAGATTTTACATTTTTCTTATTTCGATACAACATTAATATAATGACATTTATAGAAATCCATTAAATTGATAAGAAATAATACCAATATTCATGAATTGAGTGAAAATATCAACAATAAAAATGATTAAAAAAAGGAAAAAAAGAAAGAAAGAAAGAAAGTGTAGACAGTATCTTTTCTCTGTTCATATTTCCGAATGAGCAGGCTCACTTGTTTGGGAAGAAAATAAATAATAAATAAATTCAGTTTGGAGAGAATAATTCTTGGGATCTCCTGATCGTTCATGATCGTGATGATCAGTGGCTGGCAAGGTAGTAATAATAACAATGGAACCGTTTTCTATTTCATTCGTGTTGTACTAGATCAACAGAAGAAGCCTGCGGTCATTGATTGCTTGAAAGAAACCACCCAATTATAGTTTTTATAAGTTCCTTCTTTTTTATTTATTTATTTTTCTTTTCCCTTTTTTTCCTCCTCTCTCCCTCTCTTCTTTTCTTTTGAATAATGAAAAATACCCAAAACACCCCTTCATTCAACCAAGTCCTTTTTGTTGTACCAACTTCCTAAACTCTTTCTCGTGTTTGTAAAATCAGTCATAAATTACGTATGAAGTGATTCAATTTTACAAAATTATTGATGTCGATTTTTGCTCCGACCACAAAGTACCACTGCCGACCACCTTCCTCGATCTTCCCACCTCCTCGGATACACCTTCACCTTCTCGGATGATCGGCTGACCGGGATACTAGCCGACGACATCCTGCAGCTCCGCGAGAGCAAGCGGTGACGCGGACTGTGTCGTTCTCGGGCTACCCCAGCGGATCGGTTGTTCCCAGGTTTGCACAGGTCATCCGGGCCCACAGCTGACACCGATCTTGCCCTGGCACCCATCAGCTACAGGCACCGCCCACCTACTCCTGCAGAACATCACTTCGCCACCCGCCGCCACCTACTTTGACAAAACCTGCCCCTGCAGGCGCCGGCGACAGTCACCTTTCTGTCCCCTACTTGGAATCAGACCCCACGTGGCGCATGCCCATTGGGCCAATAGCCCATGCAGGCCTAAAACCCTAGCCACCCGCTTGATGCCCCGGTAGCCAACCCGACCGGGTCGCCCCGAGCACCCGAGTCCGGGGAGGGCGCCTATAAATAGAGGAAAAATACACAAATTCAGGTACGGTCATTTTTTGCCTTGCCAAATCCCTGTCTCTCCCTACGCTCATCAGTATCATCACTGACTTAAGCATCGGAGTGCCCGCGGCAGACACCACACCGGTGTCCCCATCATTCCGAGGTGCTTCTCTTTTGCAGGTGACCGACGGCGGAGTTACTGGCCTGAACTGACCGGACGATCCTGTTACTTTGGGTGTTGCTGCCGGAGACGTTTTCGGCATCAACAAAAATATTATGATTATCATTTCTAAAATTTATATATTTAAATATAGGTTGCAAGGAGTAAATTTATTTAAAAAAAATTTAATCGCTTTTAACAGTTTTTTTGTGATTGATTTTATAAACAAAATAGATTTTTATTGGACATTTACGTAAGAGGCAAAAATGATATTTAAGATAAGTATAGAGGGTGTATTGGGTATTTTCTCTTGTGAAGTTGATGAAATAAAAGAAAGGAAATATTGAAGGAGAGAAGAAATGAATAGGGTTGAAAAATTTGTTGTGTGGGTTTGTCTGGTTATACAAAGCAAAAAAATAAAAAAAAATAAATAAAAAAAAAAGGCGAAGGGACAGAAAACAATGAATTACGTTTGCAGCCTTGTCATAGAAAAAAAAAATAAATAAAAAAGAAAAGAAAAGAGAAGAAAATAATACATAATTTACTTTTTGTATATAATGAGTTTGTGCAGCAGTTTTGCAACTTTTGAGCCATGCAAACCTTCTTATTATAGACTGCCAACCTTATGGACTGCCAACCTTATGCCTAAATTCAGCGTTCCATTTGAGTAGCTCTACAGAAGAAAGAGTACTGTTTTTTTCACAGCCAGGAAATCTATATACCAAACAATTAGATATGGTTAAATTTCTCTTTCTTTATCATTTTTTTTTTGTACTTGCCAGAAAATGGGTTATAGTTAAAATTAATTAAATCAATATTGAAATTAGATTATTTTTCATCTACTCCTCCTCAGTTTGCCCCTAAAATTTTTAAAATTTTCGTTTTATCTTTTGAACTTTAAATTAACCCTACTTGACTTGTATTAGAATTTCAGTTAAAAATATATGAAAAAAAAAGGTGAGTTAAGTAGAGTTATATTTTCTTTTTCTTTTTAATTTTAGTAGAAATCCTAATAGAATGTATTTAGTAAGACTAATTCCCTTATTTTTTTTGTCTATTTTTAACCAAAATTCTGATAAAGCGGTTAAGTAAGACAAATTTAAAACTCATGAATTAAATTGTGAATAATCCTTAAGTTCGGTGGGTATCATGAAAAGAATCCTTGAAATGTACATGATTACTTGATCTTCGGGGCCTTCGTTTTTCATTTCTAAGTTTAGGAGAAAATAAATTCTAGGACAAAAAATAATAGGAAAAAAAACTCATTAATATATATAAAATTTCTATCGGATATTGTAAATTTATATATTTTTTATTGTGAATTTAATTAGATCTAATATTTTAAAATATTTACTATCACAAGAATATTTTACAATAGAAATTTCTCAAATAGATAGAATGAGAGTAAGTGTGGCAATTTGTGTCACGTGTTGTGTTAGAGCCGTGTCAAAATTTTTTTCCCCTGACCCGAACACGACCCACGACACGAAAACGACTCGAAACCGTGACACGAACACGACATGAACTCGTAACGGGTTGACACGACACGAACCGAACTTGACCCGCAACACGAAATTGACCCGAAATTAACACGAAATTGACACGATATTTGACCCGAAATTGACATGAAAAAATTCGTGTCGTGTTCGGGTTCTACGGGTCCAACCCGAACACGACACAAATTTTTCCATGTCAATTTCGGGTCAGAAATCGACACGATCACTATTTTTCCAATCCGAATCCGCGAAATTCGTGTCGCGACCCGTATTGCCACCCCTATACGAGAGAGACACACTAGTACATTGGTGTTTTCTATTACACAAAGTCTACCTTTAGACTAAAGAATTAGAAGGTTTTGTTGTTGGGAGTCCCTACCAATATTTAATGTTAAAGACTAAATTTACACATTATTTTCATAATTCAAATGTTATATTATACTTGATATGACGTTTAGAACTAGACTACTTGAAGGAAATCTTTCATCGTAAGTTCCCCAAACTTCTTTCAATTTACACATCCTCGTTGCTCCTTATTTTCAGTTTTTTTATTTATTTATTTTATTTTGTTTTGTTTTTTAATTTGAAAATTGACTTAACGTACAACGGTGTAAGCTCTACACCAGAAAACATATTTCCAAAAATATCATTAAAAGGGGGAAAAAAAGAAATTTATGATAGTGAGTTTACTTTTGCCATAGGGTGCTGTCATATTATTTATTGGAGGTCAGATTCGTGAATATCAATACATATTAAAAATCTACAACATGCAACACGTGATACAAAATTACTATAGCTCATTTTAGATGAAATGTCCATTTTCAAAAACGAAAATTTTCTTATATTAAATGAAAATATTTTTTTATTTTAAAAATAAGATGATATTTGGATATTTACAAAAAAATTTAGAAAATAAAAAATTATTTGAAATGAGAAAAAAATGATTTTAAAAATTGTGTATTGTAAAAAGATTTAAAAAAAATTCATTTTCTTTTTCTAAGATAATACTGTACAAAAATAAATTTAAAAATAAGATAATTCTTCTTTTAAAAAATGAGAGAATTATAAAAAAAATTAAGAAAAATAATTTTTTTGTAAAAAATTTTTAATTTCTAAAATTAGATATGTCTTCTAAATAAAGATATATCAATCATAAATCAATCCATTATAAAATTAAAATATTAATATTCACGGATAAAAAAGGTCGGCGGGTTCACTTCTTAGATCAATGCCCGGTTAGACGTCGAGCTGTATAAGAGTAATTCATATGAGGTCTTAACGAAGCGTACTATAAAAAGCATGAAAATTAAATAAACCTGTCACGCCACCAAACTTCTCACTAATTGTAAAAACAAAAACAATAATAAATATTATGCTCCGTTTGCCTCACCATCTCAACTCAAACTAAACAACTCAAATCTCATCATGTTTTTTGTCTTTTCTGAAAAAGTTTTTTGTCTTTTCTGAAAAAGTCAACAAAATTTACTATACAAACTTAAAAATCTCAACTCAACTCAAACTGAACCTGCGATCCAAACGAACCCTTAATAACAATACAATTCTGAAACATGTGAAACTGGTAAAGAACAGCAATAAATGACGAGAGGGAAAGAGCCAGAGGAGTAATTTTACATGTCTGCCGTGGTGGCTGTGAGTATGTCTGAATAAGACACAGCACATATCGTACAATTACCCAACCAAATTCACCAACCTTTGCCCTTTTTTCCTTTTTTTTTTTTTTTTTTTCTTTGATGGACCCAACATACATGCCCAAAATGACGGACCAAACCTTAGATCTCCATCACACACTCAAATCTACCTAATCAGAACCTTCTCTCTCTCTCTCTCTCTCTATATATATATATATCATCTTGAAGAACATATATATTCTTAAGAGCATGTATGTTTAAGTTTTTTTTTTTTTTTGATAGTTGAAACTATCTTAAATTATTAAAAATATTTTGTTAATTTTAGATGAAATCCGTTAATTGTCATTAGTTTTTGATCAAATTATCGACATATTCCGTTTAAAATATAACAGAAATAATTATTAATGTAATAATATTTAAATAGTTTATGATCATTAAAAGTTAAAAAAATAATATGAACCAAAGTTACATAAATTTAAAATTTTGAGCACTAAACAAGTAATTTATCTTAAAAAAAAAAGACTATTGATAAAATATATTTTTCATTCACATTTGACATTAAAAAAGGAGAGAATTTATATAATAGGATCTTTTTATTTTATTATTATAATAATTAGAGTAATTTTTTAACAATTTGATACATGACTTACTTCTATACTCATAAAACATAACATCAAAAATTTTAATTCAACAATTTGAAAACAGTTTGTTCTAGTAAAGATAAAGAGATATCTCAGAGGTCCTATTGTAAAATGTTCTTTTATGAAAATCTAGCAGCTCAAAATTATATCTATTAGTAGGTGGGGGTTTTTTTTTGTTTTTTTGTTTTTTTCCTTGACCTATAAAAGCATTATCCTCATCCTTTTATGTTGGTGCTTTTTAGGCATGCAAAGGCCCTTCCTTGCCTATATATCTACCACCATTGTAGTAGCATGAGGAATTGCAGGCCTACTTCTGCACTCCTAGTTCTCCTCCACTGATTTTTACTACTGTTTGGATGGCGAGAAAACTTTTTTCAGGGAAAAATATTACAACAATGGAATTTTATTGACGTTTTTATGGAGGCTAGCTAGATATGAGACAAGACCCAACCATAAAGCCAAACATGTCTCGGACTTGCGAAAGATACAAGAGAAAATTATGTAGTCAAACACGGCATTGGACTTGTTTTTGCTTAGTTGGGGTATGACAGATACATATGTGTGTCCACACTATAGCTCCACAGTGGAATAGACATTTTTTTTTTTAAGAACAATTTTTAATAACGAATAAAAACTTTCTATTCATGTTGAGGAGCTCAAAAAATATCACTATCCAAGTCAATATTGCTTCTAAATTTTGATAGAAATGTCCATTTTTCTAAAATATTTCAATGATTTTCCTTTACTTCCAATTATATTTAAGTTTATTTATTTATTTTATTTTTTATGATTGTCTCATCGGTGAAGACAAATCACGATTGAAGGGTAGTTTTTTTCTCTTACTTGATGCCAAATTTTGGAGGCCATGATAACAAATGTATCATTTTTTTTTTTATCAATAAAATGCGTTAAATTTAAGAGAACCTCTATGGTGATTGGTGAGGAATTTATAATTTTTAATATTTACACATCACATTAAGATCATATCAAAATAAAAAGAAGATTTTAAATTTAAATAAAAGTTTAATCGTATAATATAAATATTAAGTTTTTTTTTCCTATCATACAACAGAATCCTCTAAAATTAAAGAATATTAGTAAATCTTCCTTACACCATGTTTTAAAAAGGAGAGTATGTGCTGGTAAATAATCCTTCTATGGTGCAGATGATGTTAAATCACGTCAAATGAAATATTACATATATGGGGGTCTAAAATAGTGCTTGTTTAAGTTTTTTTTTTTTTTTTTTTTTTTTTGGGATTAAAAATTATCAAAAGATGAATTAGAATATTAACTACTAATATAGTACTGTAATTTATTTCTTACGGATAAAATTTCTAAAAGTAGTTGAGAGTTAAAAGAAACATTGTTTTCAAATTAGGCAGTGTACGGCCCCTAATACAACAAAATAATATTTTAATAATAAAAGTAAATACAAATCTAAATAACACTGCATTGATGTCAAAAGGCAACAGACTATTCTTTTTTTTTTTTTTTTTTTTTAATTTTCCTTAGAATGTGGACTTGACATACTGCAACCTATTGTCCACATGCCCTTACTAATTTTAAATTGGAAACATAACAATGTTATAATTTGTAGATTAAATTCAAAGAAAAAGAAGAAGAAAAACAATTAATAAAAGCAACCAATGCGCAAGGAAGTTGGGGAAAAAAAATTTGCCCCAATTTTAAAATTAGGTTTGACCAAAAAAAAAAAAAAAAAAAAGGTTTTATGGATGAACCTGTAAAAATGTTGTCTTTACTTGGAAAAAAATTAAGCGAACGAATCAAGGACTCTTCGGGTACACCGAAATTGTACCATAATATTTGGACTAATTTTTTTATCTAATACGATTTTTGATATAATTTGACAATCTGAAAAACATAATTGGTAGAGATGGTCTACCATAGAAAGACCAAAATAAAATAGCATTTTCAAAAACCAAATATTTTATACATTAGGGAAGGATGAGATTGTGAGACTGCCATATTATGTGCAAAAATGCAATATTTGTCCTCTTATTCTAATATTAGGTTTGATAAAAATTATGACTCTATGAATGAACAAGCAAAAATGTTGACTTTAAACTGTTTTTACTTCTGAAGAATTCTTTGAGTATATCAAAATTATACGATAATTTTTTTCAAAACTTTTTATGTGATATAATTTTGATGTCATTTGACAATCAGAAACATATAACGGATAAAGATGGTCTACCTTATAATGACAAAAAAAAAAATAGCATTTTCAAAAACAAAATATTTTATACATTATGGAAGGATGAGATTATAAGCATGCCAATTGTTGTACATACAGACGAGTCAAGTCAACCCATTAAGAATTATTTATTATTATTATTATTTTTTTTTTTTAAGGAAAGAATTAAAAATATTGGTTCCATTTGTTGTAAAGTGTCATTGTATAATTAGAGGAGGGACAGCTGACTTTACTTACTAGCTTGGGATAGGCAGGCAGGGGCCAAGCCCAAAACAGGAAAGTGGCTGGAATTGTTTTTGAATTTATTTGAGTTATGATAATACTCATTATTATTTAACATTATATTTTGTCCCAAATCTCTTTTTCCCGATACTTTAATGTTGCCTCAGGAAAGAAATGAACCATCCTTTTCTTTTAAACAGTGAAGACAATTAAATATATTAGCAAAGTGTTTCATTTCACTTTTTGAAAAAAAAAAAAAAAAAAAGAATTGAGGTATATTTCTTTGTTTTTACATTGAGCTTTACAACTAATTATTAAAAACAATTCTCATTTAGCTTTTCCTTTTCTCTCTCTCTCCGTCTCCCTCTTTCTAATGCTAGGGTTTGTATGATTTATATTTCTCTTTTAGGGTTGAAGTATGGCGTCGTCTTTTGGTTGGTTATTAGACTTTCGGCCTTAGAGAAGATGCTTCTAAACTCCAAAATAATGATTTTGATGGCGAGATGGCTTCGTGATCGGAGGGAACACGTTTTAATCTCTTTGGTCATGTAGTTTGGCTTGTCATCGGAGGTATTATCAATGGAGTTGGAGCTTTTTCTCCTATTTATGATAGTTGTTTGTTTGAAATAAAGGCGATGACGCTTCCGTCATATAGGTGTTGTATATTTTTGTTTTGTTTTTGTTTCTATTTTGTAATAATGGAGGCGGTCTCCACATGCTCTCGTATTGGATGTATGTCCAATTCACTAGAGTTATTTCTACACGGTGTTGATGGTGACTTTTTTACTACAGGTCTCTTGATCTCCATCAACTGTAATGGTGTTATTGAAAAAGTCATATGGGTGCTCGATAATTTTTGTGCCTTTTCGATTTCCTGTTATTGAAATCTGTGTGCTTCATTAAAACTTACTAGTGGAACCGATATGTTATTGGGGTTGAGTTTCTTATGTTATGAGGTCATTCCAGCCAATATTGGTGTTTGTATTTTCTTGATTTGGAATACAATTACTATTAAAAAAAAAAAAAACAAATTGAGTATTTTTGGGAAAAAAAAAATTGAAATGAGGTATATTTCTTTGTTTCTATATTGAGCTTTCAAACAAATTGAGTATTTTTTTTATTATTACAAATGTGAAAATATTGTCTTCTATGCCATAAATAGAAGAAATAAGTGCTTAAACTCGAAAAAGGTTAACTACCAATACCATTTTCTTTTAGGGAATCATCGAGTTATGATATTGTGTGGGTTCTTACAATATGACTATAAATGAAGTTTTTGCAGATAACATTTTGAGAAAATTGTATAAATAGTTTGTTAATAGATATGTTTATTCTTTTTTATATTATTTAATTATGATTGTTTGAAATTTTGACCCTATATTTATTTAAGTGGGGATTAAAAACTACCAATAGTATTTAACATTAACACCAACTCTCTAATTATCTCCGAAGTGTACACGAGATGGTTTTTAAACAAGGAAACAACACTTGGACTACGCATCACATTACATGACAAGTAATTACGTGTATAGTATATCACTAAAGACGATAAACCATGCAATATTATTGATCTTTCGATATAATTATCTCCGCATAATTCGCAACTTAAAAATATATAAGTTTTTATTAAAATAGATAATATTTATAAAAATAGAGGGTAATTAAGTATTCAGATAACATCAGATGAAGTGAATAAATCTATTTCCTGATCATCACGATCAAATCTCATAATCTTATCGAGAAAAACGAATTGATATCCTCAATATCCCATCCGGGCCCCGCGCGATAGTAAGTAGAAGTGAATAATAATGTTAAGCAAAGAGAGCCTTCTTAGCAATCAATTGATGAAGAACGTAACCAAGGACAAACGAACTTTCCAAACCCCAAATGACATGCAAGAAGAAACGAACAAGGGAGGCTGAAAATTTGGAATATATTGAAAGAGGACAGATTGTAGGGGCATATATATATATAGGAAATATATATGTGTGTGTGTATATAGACCCAAAAAAAAAAAAAAAAAAAAAAAAAGGAAAAGTAAAGGGGCAGAGTGACAGTGAGAACAGACCCGTGCTTTGGGTCTGAGCAAGAAGACACAAGAAGCTCCCAAAAATGCCAAAAAAAAAAAAGGTCAAAAAAAAAAAATAAAATAAAAAAAGTGGTGCAAACTGTTTGGTATTAGGGTTTCGACTCCGACCTTACACCATCTGACCCAAACTTTGACCTCTGCAGTTTTCTCCAAAAAATATACATATATTTAAACACACAAGAAAAAAAAAAAAAAAAACCTGCACGAGAATCTAGAAAATTAATAAAGGCATAATAAGCTTTTTTTTTTCCTTTTTGGAATGACTCATTTGCCCTCCCAATTTCCCAGGAATAACAACTTCTAGTTCCTGTTAAATCAGATTCCACCACGTGGACGGCAAGATTCTTTGCTTTTCTGTGTGGATTTATGGGTTGGAGGACCGGGTTTTTTTTGGTCAATGATCAATTATAATAGTTTCTCCCATTGATGGCTTCATCTGCTACTACTGTACCCTTTTAAATTATTTTAAGTTATAATTCCTTATCATAAAATGTAACATTATCATTAAATTCTATCTATAAATATTGAGAAAAAAAAATTGCATATTCATAGGAGAGAGACTGTGAAAAAGATTGTAAACAAAGTGGGCAAATACAAGAAACGGCAGCGCATCTTTTTTTTTTTTTTGTTTTAATTATTATTTTGTTTAATTCTCTCTCTTTGCTTTCTCTACTTTTCATGCTCTCCCTTGTAAACTCCTCATGTCCAATGCCTCTCTTTCACTGCAAAGCAACTCAATTACCCCATTTTCTATATGACTGTGAACTCATTTTTATACAACACTAGATAAAAAGTTGAGAGAGAGAGAGAGATTCCATGGTCCTCTCTGTCTCTTGGGAAATGTGATTCAAAACATTTTACAGAAAAAAAAAAATCTCATAAAAAAGAAAAGAAACCAAAAAGAAAAAAAAATTCATGGAATTTCATAAGCTATTCATATCCAACATATTTTTGTTTTTCTATAAGGCTGTACACTTATTCCGTAGCCACCTTCTCCCATTTGAAATCCTTCTCTTAAAGCCAAAACATTGTCTCTTGGTTTTTCCTATATACCTCTCTTTTTTTTTTTTTTTCTTTTTCTTTTTTCCTTCCAAATCTTCACATTCCTTAATTACCACAAAAATTTTTCACCCGCAAGAAATAAAAAAGGTAAAAAAAAAAAAAAAAAAAATGATTCCAACTTTTCATCACCCCCCTTGAATGTACAAAATACCTGCCTACTTCCAAACACAATAACCTTATGGCTGTATCTTCAAAATTCAGCCATTATAAAGAGTGGAAACCTCCAAAAGACCAGCAATGCCGACCTTTCCCTTTCCTTCCCGCATCGCGGCCACAATCCTGGTGGCCTGATTCTTTGACTTAGAAAGGTTTTCTTTTTTATACTCTCCATATGCCGGCCGAAGACGCCTCTTGTATCCCGAGCCATTTCTACGGAGGGGTCCAACATGGGCGCTGGAGTCTTGATCAATCCAACATTTGTAGGAGTTCGATGTTGAATTTCACTTTCCTTTATTGCCATATTTGCTCTACTACCTGTCCTCTATAAATATTCTCCCGATGAAATCCCGAAACCTCCTCGAGTAATGCTTGGGATCGACAGCTGAGATTGATGTAGGGTCAGCTTGTAAGGACTTGTAAGCGTGCTCTAACTTCTTGCTGATGTCGTAGTCTTGCAAGATGTCGATGATCCCAAAATACAGGACCACCTCATAAACCTCCCCACTTCGCGAAGGAGTCAAATGGCTAATCCCGCCAGATGTGTACTGGTCAAAGTCGCTCCTCCTGGCCATCCGCTCCGCTCTCGCGGGCATGTTGGCTCCTAACCGGATCAATGGCTTCCTGATAAAGAGAAATTAATGTCAAATTGTTGCTCGACCAGTTCACGCAAGAGCAAAATCACAATCATCCACAGTACATTCTAGACCTTACAATCTAAATAAAATCGAACACTCAGGCGAATGGAATGGAACGTTTATTGTCAAAGTTGGGAGGACAATTTGAGATATAACAGTAAAAAAAAAAAAGGTAAGCACGCAAGAGCAAAATCACAATCATCCACAGTACATTCTAGACCTTACAAGCTAAATAAAATCGAACACTCGGCGAATGGAATGGAACGTTTATTGTCAAAGTTGGGAGGACAATTTGAGATATAACGGTAAAAAAAAAAAAGGTACGCCCAGGACCATGCATTTAATGGAGGTTTTATTAGTGACAGATAAGAAGTATAAATAATGGCATTACTTTGATTACCATAAGAATGCTATGTCAAGAATCTCAGCAATCGACAGCTATTCCTCTCGGGTAGTTCGAAAAATTAAATTATTTTTGGGCCACAACGACAACATATATAAGAGAGACCCGCACGTGCCCCAACAAAACAACTCCCATCCAGAAATTGTTGAGACAAACTGAGCTACTTTCAATTATTTGGAGATGCCAACTAAAATGGAGGGGGAAAAACGAAATTTAAGTAAAGAATACGTACCGGCCAGCTAAAATCCGATCCATGTCTTGCAATTCTGCCTCAAGGAAGCGACAACCACGCATGAACTTCTCGTTTTGATATGAATCCTTTTTGCCTGAATGGGGTCGCAATTCGGTTCAACATTCTAATAATCCAATTACCGAAAGTGTATGCATAATTTCTAAATCAGGAGGATGGCATAATCAATTACCAGTTCGAAGAACAAAAGGCGACAATCCTATTTTGTCATATCTATTGTCATCGCGAAAGTGAAGACCAACCAACAGACTGTAATCCATGATTCTCTCTGCTTCCAAGAACTCACAATCTCGATCAATTTGCCTGACCAAAAAATCCCAAAAACATCAATAAAAAGAAATAACCAGGAAAAGCTACGTGAAAACAAGTATCCTTCAAAAAATTACTTGATAAGCTCATGGAACCAATTTTGTTGAAGGCGAAACACAAAATTGAGATCCAAATCCTTGAGGGTAGTGGTTTCGTCAATTTCACCCTCTGGTTTATCGGTTGTCCGGCCATGGGAGGAACCTTTAAGGTCAAAACGCCTATGGATCCGATACTCCGAGCAGAACAAATTTCCCATCACAATGAACCGCGTCTATAGATTCCAACCACAGAAGCATCAATTAGGCCAAGAATCACAAAGCAACTAATACTATTACAAGACAAATTGGCCTCTTCAATTACGTACCTTCTGACCACCAACTGGCTTGACACAATGCACGCCGAAGAATTTTGTCACGAGGGAATTCTCGTACCGGCAAACATGTTGGTAATAACTATGAAGCATCCTAATAAGGACCTGAAAAAACACCAAGACTTAAAAAGCTGATCACCAAAGTATGATACGAAAAATGCCCATATGTCACCACAGATTTTCATTTTCGTCTCCTAATTCACCTGAAAAAAAAAAAGTCAAAAGAAGTGGGCAACAAACCTTGACTTCTGATTTCTTCACCGTCTTTATCATAAATCTGTCGTCCTGAGTCAAGTAAAAGAAGCTTCCGCTCTTCCCCGGCGATGAAAGCTCCCTAAGAGCGTCATTTCCGCAAATTGCCAGCATGTAATCCGCTGGATCCACTTGGAACAATTCCCTCAAATGTCTGAAAATACCCAGCAAAGAAAAATCAACAAGTGTGTCACAAATTCTTCGTTTCACAATGCTATACAAGGTAAGAACAAAATTCAACTTGAATCGTTTTGGTTACCGATAACATAATCGGATTGAAAAGATGATAAAGCAATACCTGAACACCATTGGACAGTAATCTTTCCACCGGAAATCTACGGATTGATGAGGAGGGGTTTTGGTAGATCCTTCCGGAGGAAACCTTGTCCAGAACTTCTCTTTCGGATCGAAATCACTCGGTTTCAGCTTTCTCAAAATGGAAGCATGTTTCCCAACAGAATGCCTACAAAAATAATTTAAAAAGAACGCCCTTAAAACCCCAGAATTGATTTGATTTCATTTGCAACACTTCAATATCAGGCTGCTGACATTTACCTTATCCCGAGCTGAAGATTAAGCATCAACTCGTAATTCTTGTGCCCTTTGGCAATAGTCTGCCCGGGCTTCTTCGCCTCCCCGCTGAAGCAGCACGGATTCCTCCGAAACTGCCGGAAATCGCAGTCGAACCCGGTAGACACCGTCGAAATCCCATTGCGATAGAACATCGACGCCTCCACATTGTCGATAATGTCGCAGGTGATATCCCCAGCTTCGCCGTCGCTCTCCCAAATGCAAATCCTAGGGAAGCTCCTCTCCGCCACGCTCCCTCTCGCGTCACCGTCGACCGACGACCTCTTCCTCATCGTGATCATCAAATTCTCCCCTCCATTGCTCTTCTTCAACCCCGAACCCTGGTCCTTTCCACTGTTCCCAGGGTAAAAAGTCCCGTTGAGCTGGTGAATCTTCATGTCCTTGTTCCAGCTCCCGACGTAGCAACTCCCGTCAGGCCAGGTGAACACTCCGTTCCCCTTAGGAACGCCGTTCTCCCACTGTCCGTCGTACCGGTTCCCGTTCGACCAAATCAGAACCCCTCGGCCGTTGATCACGCCGTTCTTCCACTCTCCCACGTACTCGTTCCCGTTCTTCCAGACGTACCTCCCTTGTCCGTCCTGCAGATTCCTCTTCCACGATCCCTCGTAGAAATCGCCATTCGCGTACCTCTTCTGACCATACCCGTGCTTCCGATCGGAGCTCCATGACCCGCGGTAGGTGTCGCCATCGGATCCGATGAAGGTCCCGAACCCTTCCATTCTCCCCGATTTGAACTCCCCCTCGTAGGTCGCCCCGCTCGGCCACGAGAACTTCCCTTTCCCGGAGGCCTTCCCTCGTCGCCACTCCCCCTCGTACATGCACCCGTCCGTCCACAGGTACTTCCCCGATCCGTGGGGCACCGATCCCGAGAAGCTCCCGATGTAGAGATCGCCGTTCGGCAGGGCCTTCTCCACCGTCGTCGCGCCGATTCCGATCACCGCTTCTGAGAAGACCACCGACGCGCCGACGGCGATCGTGGTCGGAGTGACCCTCCGAGTGCTCCCTCCTTGGGACCGGCTCCGCCCGACGAGAAACACCGGCGGCGGCGGCGGAGGCGGTAGGAGAAGAGGTGTATCTCTCCCTAGAAGCTTCTTCTGGGTGTGGCTATGGCTGCTGTTCGTGCTAGAAACGACGTCGCCTGGCGAATCGCAGAGAAGTGCTTCACGCATTTTCGTTTCATAAACCCAAAAAAAAAAAAAGAACAAGAAAAAGAAAAACTCAACAAAACGACGACACCCTTTTTCTTCTTCGTCTTCTTCGTGTTCTTTGCTATCGCATTTCCAGCGAACACGCCGGACTACACGATGTCGTTTTGAGCATCACCGGCGGTTTTCCTTCTTGTTGTTGTCTGTCTTCCTTTCTTCTTCTTCTTATTCTCTGTTTGTTTTTGTTTTCTTTTCTTTTCTTCTCTTTCAAGTGCTTGTGTTGGGGAATCCTCCAAACAAATCACAAGGCACAATACACAAGAGCAGAGAAGAGGAGAGGAGAGAGAGAGAGAGAGAGATAGAGAGAGAGCCCCAAAAAAAAGAGGGTATGGTTTGTTTGACACAACACACAGAGTAAAAGTGAAGAAAGAAGATAGAGAGAGAGAGAGAGAGAGAAAGTTCTGAGATTTAATAATTTTTGTTAAAAAAGAAATAATAATAATAATAATAAAACAAAGAGAGAATGCATTATTTTTTATATTTATTTTAAATAATTGTGAGAGTTATGAGCCGGCTTCTCTCTCTCTCTCTCTGTCTTTTATAATTTTTTGCCTAGGGAACGTTGCTAACTATGCTTCCAACAAGTAACAACGCCTCCAACAGCTCAGCTGAGGAATTTTTACCTCCTTTGTTAGCATATTTTTATTTTTATTACACCTTCAAGACGAATATACCCTCGTGTTTTTCTACCCCTTATTTATTTATTTTTTTTTAATTTCGTTTATTTCGTGGTCTTTTAACAGTAATATAATCTATGACCTTGTTTGGTCATGAGTTTAGTTTAAACTAAATTGTACTTTTTTCATCATGTTTTTATCTTTTTCCCCAAAAAATTATTTATCTTTTTCTGAAAATTCAAAAAAATTTACTATTTAAACTTACAAATCTTAACTCAAACTTATACACCAAACACCCCCCTATATTTACAGATATAATTTATCTATAATTCTAGGTTTGATTTCATAAAAATTTATAAGTTTGAAACCCTTAATTTTCAGGGGAAAAAAAAAAAGAAAAAGAAAATAGTACCTCTTTAATTTCTGTTATTTCTTTGGCTCCCAACCGTAGAAATATTTTTTTTAGGAATAGTAGAAACATTTGTGTAATAATAATGTAGATAAAATTAAGGATAAAAAAGTTAAGAAAATGACCGGTGTTAGTAATATCTTCTCAATCGTTGTTAAAATGACTCCTTAGATTTTGACAGAAAAATTCACTAAATATTTTAAGAATTGATCATACCTTCAATAAATAGTGTGTTATCTCAATTTCATCAAATATAATAACAATAGTGATATATTTATATATGAGTGTGATATTAGATACTTTTTTCATCGAAAACTAGGCTGGTAATAGGAAACAATTAAGAACTCATCGTGATAAGTTCACTATTACGAGGCTATTGTATACTCTGATATTTCACATTTGATGTAATTCAAAGGTAAAAGTACATGGTTCAAAATCCCCCAATATATATAAATATAAAATAAATAAATAAATAAATAAAGGGGAAGTAGCAGTATCTCTTTCTGGCTTCGTTCTGACGTGATGGAATCGACTAGGACGAGAAATCTAAAACAAAATAAAAAATAAAAGGCCTTAGTACGTATTCTTTTCTTTGCCCTTCCTTTTCATCATAATTACGAACACACCATTTTAAATTTGTTTTTTTTTTTTTTTTGCTTGCTGGAACTTCTTTTTGTTATTATTTCTGACGCAATATTATTAGGATTTTTGTTTTGTGGCCCCCACTAGTGCTCTGTTGCAGTGAGCCGGTTCGGTTACCTATCCAAACGTTTGACGATTCCTCTTCAAGAAACGTTTCTTTTCTTTATTTAAATCATTCCTTTTTTTTTTTAATGAAAGGTTTTTAATAAAGCTTATAGTTATATATATATATATATATAGATTTATTTCCTTGTTTGTTTTCTTTATTTTTTTTAATTAGCGAAAATTAGATGTTATGTTTGGTAGCGACCTCGCAAGAATCTTTTAATTTGTACTGAATTCTTTTTGGTGGTATGAATGTTCCACAACTAGAGTTCAGTTTTTCTATAAATATATAAAATAAAAAATGTAATAAGTAATATGAAAAATTAATATAAACCAAATCTGATCTCGGCTGTGATCCTGAGAAGGCATGACATTTAACGTCACCCACTACCTCCCCTCTAGTCCCTTTAAAATGATAAACATGTTTTTCTTTTTCTTTTTCTTTTTAACTTATTATGGTGGTGGGTGATTTATATCTTATGTGAATTTATTATTAGATTAATCTTTTAATTATTATGTTTTAAGAAAATTAATGCATAACTAGTTCATTGCATAAACATTTACTTTTAAACAACAAACTAAATTGAATATGGTAAAATTTAATTGAGAAATGAAATTACAAGGGACAAAAATTGGTTAAAGCTAAATATTTTAGATATTATTAGGAGAATTTCACATCTGCCATTTTATTCTTTTGGGAAAACATATAAATGAAAACATTTTGAATTGAAACATTTGAATTAAGATATTTGACATTGTAGAAAATGTTTAAACGATCTAAATTTAACCTCTTCTATTTGAGATTTTGCTTATTTGAAATGTTAGCATTTCAAACGCCCATTTGAACTATTTTCATTTGTTTTTTTCTTTTTTCCATATGGACTCTAGAGTTTTAATCATTTGTTTAGGATAACCATTTCCCAAATGGATATCTGGAAAGTAACATTTGAAATGATATAATATATGGTAAAATATTACCATTTACAACTTTTAGGCAAAATTGCCAGATGTTAGAAGGAAGCAACATTTTGACCAATTTAGATGTTCTTCTACCGTAATAAATATTTCATCCAAAAATATTTGTTGTTATTGTTTACATCCTAAAATCATCGGATCACATCCAAAAATGGAAGAAAAATTAATTGAGGCTGATAAACAACCCGTTGAGTGAGATTTTCAACTTTATTATATGCGGGGAGAATTAGGAATTTGGCATCTAGAGTGGTGGTTCAACAGAAGTCATTAAAGGTGTGGACCTGAAATTGTAAAAAGCTTGTGTGGCCCAACCCCAAAATAAGTGGATTGTCCAATTTGAGAGCAAAATTCTGAGATCGTGACCCAAATAGGGGACTGAGTATAAGAGGCTATAAAAAGGCAGTCAACTTCATTTCATGCACATTATTAACACTATTGTGGCCTCTTAAGCTAAGCTATTTCCTTTTTCACTTATGATTATTATAACCTTGGATTTGATTACATACCACTCACAATAATTTCCTTTTTTTCTACTCACTGTTGTTTTACTCGTTCACACGAGCCCCATAGTATGGTCCGCATGAATTTGTAAATACAAATCGCATAGATCGTACACTCGTGACAGACATTTTATGACTATATTAGCATTTCTCATGTTTTGAAAATCTACTATTAAGTATGTTAATCATAGCCTTATTTAAATCTAGTTTGGGGACAGTTTATGAAACTAAGTATAGTTGGAATTCTTAATTCTTCTTCGGCGGCTTTCATCAAATACAATTATTCATTCAATACAATAGCACATATCATAACATATACATATACATACATATATATATAGAATGCGGACGTATCTTAATTACGTTAACTTGTTATGGGAACCTTTTGAATTATCATGGTTATGCGGTGACAATTTGTCAGTTCAAAGCTAAATAATTATCTTAACAAAAATGTAATGGGCATAAAGATTTATTTAACTAATTTTGGAAACAGAATCTTTCTAAACGGATCGTATACTTAAGTGAGATATTAATGAACGTAGAGTCGCTGGTGATAAAGATATATAACCAAAAATATGAAATTAAACCAGCTAGCTAGCTAAGAAATGAACCTTTTTTTTTGGGTCCCCCCAATACTGGTAAATTAAGCGTGACATGCGCTAGTTATACAGAATGTAAAGCATATACATATAGCTAAGTCAAGAATGTACAGCCATGCATGTATATGTATATATATTTGTATAACCTATAGAAAATAAGCATATGGGCTATGCGTATACCACAACATATCATTTGAACAAGTACAATAAAAACGTGTCGTCAGTTTTGTTGCACGTCTGTATTTTATATAACATTTTTATTTTTGTCGAGTGAGTTTTAAACGAATAAAACATAGAAACGCGAAAGTTTATAAGTTAAAACAATTATTTTTAATTGAAAAACATAAAAATAAAAAAAAACTAAAAGAAACTTTTACATTTCTCTCGAGAACATAAAAGTATATATATATATATATAATATATATAAATTGTATCTGTCCTGATCATGACAATGAAAATTAAATGAATTGATCCAAAACGACAGAAAAAAAAGACCTAAATAGAAGGGAAAAAAACACAAAATAATAATGCAGTAACGAAATTGAATAAGGAGATTTATGTCAGTACCAACCGTTTTAAATAACCAAGCATGCTATGACTTTTTTTTTTATATAATTTTTTTTTATTTTTTTAAATTTTCACTGGTTTTGAATCATAAATTTGTGAATGACAAAGTCTAAAGTCTTCAAGATATATTAATCATAAACACCATGCTTCCATTTTCTGCCTTTTCTAGTGACCCATCTAATTAATTAGCCCCGCGTCTTGACGACCTTACACGACACGGACAATGAAGTTTGATAATATTGCTATATATATACATATGTATATATATACTATTGTTTCATATAGTATGATTATACAACTACTCTTTAATAAAAATTTGGGACCCTAAAAAAATAATAATTCACTTCTGGGATATTCCAGCTCACTATGGATTTTCTTCACTTTCTGTCATATTTAAATCTGCTAAACCATGCTCAATTATTGGATATATGAATGGTTCGAATAATATACGTACAGATACATACATATGTCTATGTATCGTTTATTTGTTTGCTCAAAGATATATACACACACACACACACACACATACAGATATATGTAGTCAATAATTACTAGCAATATAGTTGCTACACAAAAGCTAGGCACGTCATTTTCTTTTCAGTTTGTTTTGGTCCCGTTTGCTTGTAGTTTTCGTTGCACCTCGAAGCAAATTACAATATTGGAGATATATATATATATATATATATATATGTTTGCGTGGTAAAATAGACAAATTAATTACATAATGAATAGAAACAAAGAATAAATTAAGAGAAGGATCATCCTATTTAAATGTTTACAAAATTGGTGAGCTCATCCTCGTGTAGCTTCGGATAGTTATGCAATTAACGATAAACCAAAGACTAATCACTTACTAACCCCTTTGATTCTTTGAACAAAACAAAAAGTTGAATTGATTAAAACATACAAATACCATAGAGCTGCTCCTTAAAAAAAAAAAAACAAAAACAAAAACAAAAACAATAAAAACCAAAACAAAAGTTTCCCTCTCTCTCTCTCTCTCTCTCTTTTTCTGTTCTTTTTTATTTATTTATTTAAATATGGTTCTTAATTAACATTTTTGTAACCAAAAAGCATGCAAAAAAACGAAATATTGACTTAAACCTAGCTAGCTCTAATCCTAGCTACTTATTAATTAACATTATCATTAAACCATGACGATCCATCTCATCTCAAAAGTTATTTATTTATTCGTAATATAGGATTTCAAAAGTAGGTTAATTTTGTTTAATATTAGTGCATTGACACACATATGTATATTAATATCCCGCCCACAAATTAAAAAATTCAAGTTAAATTATTAAGCTTACCAATTAATTTAAGTTTAGCTCCAATCAAAAGTATTTGAAAATTTGATTGGTATAGCTAGCTTTACATTTAGAGCTAGAACGTGGTCAACTTAATTTTATATATATCTGTCTGCTGTGCTATTAAAAAATAAAAAATAAAAAACAAAACAGAGTTTTCAAGTTTCAACCATGCAATTTTTTAATAAATTATTTACTTTTCTCAATTTGACATGGTTATCTAATTTTTTAATAATTCAGAACTATCGCTATTTTTTTTTAATTCTATTACAAATCTTTTTAGAGCACATTTTTCTCCGTCATATCAAGAAACCAAGTTTTTTCTCCTTTTTTTTTAAAAATAAAATTCTTATATCTAGAAACGGGAGCAGTTTTATGGTATAAAGAGTTTTTTTTTTTTTTTTTTTTTTCATGGACACTTGTAAAAGCCGGATGTTAAAAATCTAATCCGATAATTAAAATAAGGGAAAATTTACTTAAAACACCTCTTGTAAGTGTTTAACTTGAATACTTTTTTTTTTTTTTTTTTTTTGTATAAATATAAATACCCGAAACACCTTTTGTGAAAACATCAATCACAAGATATCTCATTGAAGAATTATGTTATGATAGAAGTGGTCTAACTTTTGTTTTAAAACTTGGAATTGAAGGTATTCGAATACTATATTATATTTTATGACAGGAGTCAGATATTAAATTTTCATTAGATTATGTTTGAAACTACGTAAGTGGCCTAATAATTAATTAGTAATTGGATTGAGTTTGAAATTCTATAAATCTATACATAATAAAAATGTGAAAATGCATTTTCACTTTTGTCTAAAGCGTGTTTTAGACAAAAACTTTCTTATTTTTTTTTAGTCCTTCAATTTTTTTTTCTTTTGGATTTTTTTAATTTTTTTAATTTTAGTCCTTTTTTTTTTGTAGCCCTTTAATTTTTTTTCTTTTGCCCTTTTTTTATTTTTTTTATTTTAGTCATTTTTATGTATTGTCAATTTCTTTATATTTTAGTCCTTTTATCTTTTTAATATTTTTTTCATGCTTTTTTTTAATTTTCAGGTACTTCATTGTTTTTTTTTTTTAAATTTTTAGCTTATTTTTTTAACTTATTAATTTAATTTTTTATTTAGATTAATATGTCTAATATATGCATGATATATGCTTTAGAGTAGCGATTGTGTGTGTGTGTGTATATATATATATTAAAAAATAATAGCAGTGAGACCAAATAGTCGCTTTTTTCACAGTTGGCGGGGGGATTGCATGGTAGGTGGGACCGAGGGTGACCTGGTGATGATGCGTGAGATGTTGGCCTCGGAAGGGCAAATCTGGGCCATTTACAAACACCGTCGTTTTCGAATTGCATGTTTCAGGCTATACACTTCACACGCTTTGCCTCTTTGCCTGTCCACTTTCTCTCTCTCTCTCTCTCTTTTTTTTTTTTTAAAATATATTTTGTTCCGCTGATTCAACGGACATCACGTTCCCATTGTCTCCACGTGTCCCCCACACCGTCCACCATCTCACCTCTGTCTCTCTCTCCTCACTTTCTCTCTCTGCCACGTAGGTGGCTGTTGAGGCCTTTGAGTCCAAGAATTCTCTTCCCTTCACGCTCCAATCACGTTGTGGATAACTGTTTTCTCTGTCTTTTTCTGGATATTTTGGAAAAACCCAAAAAAAAAAAAAAGAAAAGAAAAAGATAACAATAATGATCGTCGTTATCATCATCAATAAAAGAAGGCCCTCGACTTTTCTAGCAAAATAATAGTAATAATAATAATAATAATAAGAGTTTTCAAAATATTTTTGATTGAGAATGAGATAATATTTCAGAATAGGCTTTTCGTTAAAAATAAATTATGATGGTTAAAAGTGTAAAATTTTAAATCTATTTAAGAAAAAAAATGAACAATATAGATTTTTTTTTTTGTTTATTTCATATTTTCTATGTAATTAAAAAAATATTTTATTTCAAGTTGAATAAGAAAATTATAGATTTATAAGTTTGAGGTTTTTGGAAATAAAAAAATAGAGATTTGGAGAATTGGTTTAGCCTCCGTTTGGTAAGTTAGGTAAAGATGAAATTTTTAAGTTAGAATTAGTTGATTTTTCAAAAATTATAAATTTTGTTGACTTTTCAGAAAAAGATAAAAATTGATATGAAAAAGTATAATTTAATTGGAGTTAAACTAAATTACCAAACTGAGGCTTTTGTTGAGAAAATGATAAAAATAAATTGGAAAACTCCAACTGTAGTGTAGGCACAGAAAAAAAAAAAAAGAAGCTAAATAGTTAAAATTCTTAAATAAATTAATGAGTTGTTAAAACACTATAGAATTGAAAACCATTAAGAGAAGAAATTATGATAGCAGATTCGAACGCCCTAACTTTGATTTTGCATATCAACCTATGTGATATGTATGTATCATTTTTTATTAGTAGACATTTCAAAAATTATCGCATAAACTAATACATGTTACAAAAGATGATAACTCCCCAACACATTAACGGATAAAATATTAGAATCAAGGTCTATTTGGTTCATCAGTTGCAGAGACATAGTTAATGACGTACTACAAAAAGAAAAAAAAAATTCAAAAAAATACCCTACAATTTTGAAGAAAAATTTCATAATGACCCCTCTAAAAATGAAAACTTGCTCATAAAATTTTCTAATTATTCATTTAATATTAGCCCCATAATAAAAATGTCAGACTTATTTGTTGACTTGTTGGAACTAGACTTTTCAAACTCATTTTTGTTTTTTTTTTTTTTTTTTTTTTTGAAAAGTTAATAAAAATTTTAATTAGTTTTTAAAAAATCAAATAACTCTACCCCAAAAACTTTAGTTTTATGGTTATGACTTTGTTTTGTAAATCGTGGAATATAAATATTTAGTTTTATATATTTTATTTTAATATAATTTTCACAAAATTTAAGTTAATTTTATTTTTCATTCTTGAAAATATAGATTAATCTTATTTTAATCTTCTAATTTTAAAACGTCTCAGAACTAATTAAGAGAAGAAAATATGAATTGAAAACCATTAAGAGAAGAAAATATGATAGCAGATTCGAACGCCCTAACTTTGATTTTGCATATCAACCTATGTGATATGTATGTATCATTTTTTTATTAGTAGACATTTCAAAAATTATCGCATAAACTAATTATACATGTTACAAAAAGATGATAACTCCCCAACACATTAACGGATAATAAAATATTAGAATCAAGGTCTATTTGGTTCATCAGTTGCAGAGACATAGTTAATGACGTACTACAAAAAGAAAAAAAAAATTCAAAAAAATACCCTACAATTTTGAAGAAAAATTCATAATGACCCCTCTAAAAATGAAAACTTGCTCATAAAATTTTCTAATTATTCATTTAATATTAGCCCCATGATAAAAATGTCAGACTTATTTGTTGACTTGTTGGAACTAGACTTTTCAAACTCATTTTTGTTTTTTTTTTTGTTTTTTTTTTTGAAAAGTTAATAAAATTTTAATTAGTTTTAAAAAATCAAATAACTCTACCCCAAAAACTTTAGTTTTATGGTTATGACTTTGTTTTGTAAATCGTGGAATATAAATATTTAGTTTTATATTTTATTTTAATATAATTTTCACAAAATTTAAGTTAATTTTATTTTTCATTCTTGAAATATAGATTTAATCTTATTTTAATCTTCTAATTTTAAAACGTCTCAGAACTAATTCTCTAGGATGTTTGGTGAATGAGTTGAGTTGAAATTGATAAGTTTGAATAGTATTTTTTATTGACTTTTTCAGAAAAGACAAATAACTTTTTCAGAAAAAGACAAAAATCATGATAAAAAAAATATAATTGTTTGAATAGAACTTGTGTTCTAAACAAACCCAACTCTATTATCATTCTTCCTTCTAAAGCAGTACTGCAAAAAAATAGAATGTAGTTATCTTAATCATGGTTAGTTTTAATATTTCCACGTTTCAGATTTCTAATTTAGAAATTATAAAATCTCAAAAAACTCTTCTACTACAACATTGTCATGACAGAACTACTCTTAGTTAAAACACACTTGTATCACATGTAAATTATCTTGGAAAAATGGTTTTTAAACCATTTTGAGATCCAAATTTGAGTGGGACCCACTTAATAGAATTAACAGGTCTTGGTGGATTTGCTTTCTCCATTGCGAGGAGATCGAAATCATATATTAATACAGTCAAAATGGTATTCGGGTGAATGGAAATTGATGCTCAAAATATGCCCATTGGAATAAGAATTTTGTTGGAAAGTTGCTTATATATGTGGAGTCCCACATTGCTTAGGCATGGAAGCTTGATGAACTTTATAAAGATTTACACTTTTAGACTTGGGTAAGATTGTGAACCCAAGATGCTCTCTCACGCGCAGGGCTGCAAATCACAACCTCAGTGGGTTAGGGGCCCAACATGGGTGACACAAATGTTGGTTCGTCGAGCTTGTCCTTGCGTGGGATTTGTTTTGGAATTTTTTTTCTTCACGCAATTCCGAATTTTTATTTTTTTTCAGAATATAAACAGCCTTCATCTGTTCATATCTGAACAATTTGATGCATTAATCCGAATTAAAACCAAAGACTTTTGGTTTTGTAACACTTCATTTAGAGCCTATAAAAGGAGGCATCCACAAGCATGAAATGATACACTTGATGCACACAAAAATCCCATAGCACAAGTTTTTTTTTTTTCTGCTCTCGGTTTTTTCCTTTTTGTAGTGGTCGGGTTTTTGAGTTTTGGGATAGAGGGAAGACTTTGGTTTCAAGTTCGTCGGAAACGATTTTCGATCGTGCTAGATTACCATTGTTTGTCGTTGTATTCTGGGAGACAGATGTCCGTTGAAGTCTCGTGCACTTACCGGAGGGGACGAATATATTTAAGGAAAGCGTGATTCACGTATCTCGACGATCTACTTTTGTTTGGTTTCCTTTGAGTTAAGGTGAATTTCGGTCGGTGTAACAATTGTCGTTATATTATATTTGAATTCACTTGTTCGTTGTTTATGCTTTATATATTTTTAAACAATCTTAAAATGAATTCGTATCATAGACGACGTACAGGTTATACAGATTCGGACGAAATTGGTCACATTTGTTTTGATTGCTGCAGTTTATGGTTATATTTATGTATAAAATATCCGTAAAGTATCATATTTAGCAAATACGTTTGGATGTACGACAATTTTTTCGGTGGACTACTATATGTACGTGAAAAAGGTTTTACGAATACAAATAGGAACCATAAATTTTTTTTTTTTTTTTATAGCAAAAGAATTTAACAGACGAAAGTGAAAAAGAAAAAAGAAAAAAAAATTCCCACTTATCGTCAGCATTTCTTAATACTTTTTAAAATGATGTTATATAA
>BKCH01002142.1:0-88048 GCA_008635985.1 Ficus erecta
CTCTTGATTTTTTTTTTGGGGGAATACTTTCTTTTTTAAGGTGCTTATTGGTTGAATGAGTTGTTGATATTGATAGAAGCGAAGAGAGAATAATTTGGTTTTATTATTATTATTATTATTTATTTATTTATTTATTTATTTTTGTCTTTAACACTTGGTTTTTGCAGCGTGGTGGTACAAGCCGGAGTATATAATAACCGAGCTGAACATAAACTCGGTGATAACGACGCCGTGCCATGAAGAGATCTTGCCGATCAACTCGTGGACCACACAGAGGCCATACACGTTAAGAGGTTACGCTTATTCTGGTATGTATGCTTATTAACTCTTTAATTTTCCAGTTGCTGGTTTTTTTTTTTTTCCCTCCTCCTCAAACTTTCTGAAGTTTTCTGGGACTGTTTAGATGCTTCATTTGTTTTTTGTGGTTTGTCTCTTGCATGCCGACCTTAAAAGCATCAAATGGTTAACTCCTAGTACCCAAAAAAAAAAAAAAAAAAAAAAAACCCTGGTGCCAAGTTGGTTTCCCAGCTTTTTCTGTTAGAAATAAATTTCATCCGCAACAAGTTTCAAGAGGGAAAATATATATTTATATATCAGAACATAAAGACCTCAAGTAAAAAGAAAACAAAGTATATGGTTAGCAGCGGAGTGTTGGATCTAACAAAACTCAAGTATTTGTGTGTCTGTGGGAAATGTTCATAATAGGAGGAGGGAAGAAGGTGACACGTGTGGAGGTGACGATGGACGGAGGAGAGACGTGGCACGTGTGCAACTTGGACCACCCAGAGAAGCCGAACAAGTATGGGAAATACTGGTGTTGGTGTTTCTGGTCGTTGGAGGTTGAAGTGCTCGACCTTCTTGTAGCCAAGGAGATCGCCGTCCGCGCTTGGGACGAGACCCACAACACCCAGCCCGAGAAGCTCATTTGGAATGTTATGGTACGTCATCTTTTCCCTTTTTTTTTTTTTTTTTTAATTTTATAATTTCTTCATTAATTTAAGTCATAAATACAAGTTAGAATAATGTAAATACGATGACGTGAGATATATAATTTAGTAAATAATTCCTTTACATATGATTAGATGAATAAAATCGCTTAAAAAAATCTAATCTGTAACTTATGCAACACACTAAACACCACTAAGTATGATGATCTAATAGTAAAAAGATTTGCTTGTTTTCTGTGAGTCTAATATTCAAGGTATAGCGTGTAGATTTATATGTTTATATATTCTAATTGTTTGTAAGCTGTCATTATCTGTAGTGAAGTTTATTTATGAATTTGTGATCAAATATGTTTATGAGTTATGTGGGGTTGAGTCTTCATAATAAAAATAAATAAATAAATAAATGTGGACTGTAACTTTATTGGTAATTCTATCATGTCAGAGTGTGTTAACCACAAGTGACGAGGTGCAACGTTTTTTTTTTTCAAATGAAAGGACTATAAAAGTTGGAGCAAGTTTGCAAACTGTTTAGGCCAGTAAAATTACTATTTTATTTGATTTTTAAGTTTAATTTTAATTAAATTAAATTTTTTATTTTTTTAAAAAAATCAATAAAATTTTTAATTAATTTTTAAAAAATTAATTAAATTTAATTTAAAATTTTTATTTTAATCGAGAAATCAATCACAAGCTATCACATGTAAGGTTTATGAGGTAACGAGTACACCAATCGTCCTTAGCATTCAATTTTATAGTGGATGCCAGCCTTGTACCTGGCCCCTTTTTCTGATATTTTCTTTTTTGAGCCTTAACTAAAATTCCACAACGAGCCAAAAAAAATAAAAAAATAAAAAAACTAAAACTCCACCACTTACTAAATAATTTGTCAGACTTATAGGGCACATAATTAGGCTCATGATAATGAAATGGTCAGGTCCACCCTTGTTATTTGTCTTTTAAGTAGGCTCTAAAATTGTAATTAACGCCTTTCAAAAAAAAAAAAAAATGTAATAACGCATTTTGGAGTCGTATTCCCTACTTCACTTGTCACGTACATCATAAGTAAATTTCAACCACGAATACTGCTTGTACTCTATTTTCCCCAAAAACAAAAAAAAAGAAAAAAAAAAGAAAAAAAAAAGGAAAGTTCAACATGTAATTTATTTAACTTATGTGGGATGAAAATACGTTTAAATTTATAAACTCATGTGAACAATAGGCATCCCATAAACCAGATTTATAGGAGTTTTTAAATTCAAAATCTAAAAATATTTTTGAATTTAATTTTTCATAAATAAAATAATAATCACAAATATCTAATATTAGACCCAAAAAAAAAAAAACCTATATAGATAGGAATTTGATCTGTAGCTTGTCAACTTTTGAAAAGTACTTAATTGTTGATCATAAGCTGATAATGTGTTTTTAGATAAAAGAAAAACCAAGTTAGCGGCACTTTGTAATAAAAGTACCAAAGGCTCTAATAGTGGCGCAATTGTGTACATACATGCAGGGAATGATGAATAACTGCTGGTTCCGAGTGAAGACGAGCGCGTGCAAACCCCACAAGGGGGAGATCGGGCTCGTCTTCGAGCACCCAACTCAGCCCGGCAACCAGTCGGGCGGGTGGATGGCGAAGGAGCGCCACCTTGAGACGACGGAGGCGATGGCGAACCCGACACTTAAGAAGAGCGTCTCCTCCCCCTTCATGAACACCGCCTCAAAAACCTACTCCGAAACGGAGGTCAAAAAACACAACTCCCCACAATCGGCGTGGATCATCGTCCACGGCCACATCTACGACTGCACCCGCTTCCTCAACGACCACCCCGGCGGCGCCGACAGCATCCTCCTCAACGCCGGCACCGACTGCACCGAAGAGTTCGACGCCATCCACTCCGACAAGGCCAAGAAGCTTCTTGAAGACTACCGCATCGGCGAGCTCCTCACCACCGGCTACGCCTCCGACGGCTCCTCCCCCAACAACTCCGTCCACGGCTCCTCCAACGCCCTCTCCCACTTAGCTCCGATCAAAGAAGCGGCCACTCCTGCTGCCGTCTCCCGCCCCGTGGCTCTCGTCCCCAGGGAGAAAATCCCATGCAAGCTAGTCAAGAAAACGACAATCTCCCACGACGTCAGAGTCTTCCGTTTCGCTCTTCCCTCCGACGAGCACGTCCTCGGACTTCCTGTCGGAAAACACATCTTCCTCTGCGCCACCATTGACGAGAAGCTCTGCATGAGAGCCTACACTCCGACAACCTCGGTCGACGAGGTCGGGTACTTTGACCTCGTGGTCAAGGTCTACTTCAAGAATGTCCATCCCAAATTCCCCAACGGAGGGATGATGTCTCAGTACCTCGATTCCCTTCCTTTGGGCTCGGTTCTGGACATTAAGGGCCCATTGGGCCATATTGAGTATTTGGGCCGTGGGCAATTTTCGGTCCATGGGAAGCCCAAGTTCGCCAAACGACTAGCCATGCTGGCCGGTGGGACCGGGATCACGCCGATTTACCAGGTGGCGCAGGCAATATTGAAGGATCCAGAGGACGACACGGAAATGTATGTCGTTTATGCGAACAGGACGGAGGAGGATATACTGTTGAGGGAGGAGTTGGACGAGTGGGCCCGGAGGAGTGAGAGGTTTAAGGTGTGGTATGTGGTGGAGAAAGGAGGGGAAGGGTGGGGATACAGTACGGGGTTCATCACGGAGAGTATCCTGAGGGAGCATGTTCCTGAAGGGTCGGATGACACGCTGGCACTCGCGTGTGGGCCCCCTCCTATGATCCAGTTTGCCCTGCAGCCAAACTTGGAGAAGATGAACTATAACATCAAGGACTCCTTGTTGATCTTCTAGAGAGAGAGATATCCAAAAAGAGAGAGAAAGAGACATAGGATGAGATGAGTTAGTTTGTGTATATATATAAAATATATATATATATATATGTATATGTATAACATGTGTTCCTTTTTGACTTTTGAGTTATTTCAATTATTCTTTATCAAGAGTTGGGTTTTTAATTTTTTTATTTTTAGGGTCGGGTGCAACTTTAAGTTGTTGCAAACGTGCAATGTCTTTTAGTCTAGTTCAATATGCACAGAAATATATTAAAATTATTAGCAAAAAAATTTTTTTTTGAAAGAAAAATTATTAGCAATTAGAAATACATAATAGAGAATTCTAGCCATTTATTTAACAAGGTAAAATTAATTAAAAGAATTTGTTCAATATTCTGTACAAAAAAAAAATCTATCTATATAAAGTTTTGTTAATACACTAAAGTGAAAAATGTGATAATTATTATGCCATATTTTATATTTTTATATATGTAGGGGTATAATCTTCTTATATTTTTTTTTGTCTTTTTGTGATGATATCTTTCATTAAAAAAAAAACTTTTTTATTGGTTTCTCTTTTTTTTTTTTTCTTTAATAACTTTTTTAAATGACTTTTTCTATTCTCTTATTTTAACCAGAAAATATGATTAAAAACTTTAAACATTTGTGTTTATAAAATAAACATTCAATAATTTTAATATGTATACGATTCACAAGTATGAAGCATGTGATTTTAACCAATATATATGTATATATATAATATATATGCATTTATATAACACCAATCAGTAGGCTTCCAAGTGGTGCCGCTGAGCTAGGAGTATGATAAACATGATTGACATGTACAAGTTACTTTTGCCCTTAATTTTTCAGTTCACGAAGGGCTAGAATTAAATGCTTTAGATTGTTTATACTCCTTGCCATGTGTGTATTTATATGTACGTGTGTGTGTGTGTATATATATATATATATAAATATTTGCGAAACAGGGAAATAACGTTCATGTGCCTGTATTTGCAGAACGTCGACAATCGCGAGCATGGTCCATATATAAATCCAGAAACTGCTAGATCGAGGAGGATCAGGTGACCTTAAATTCCCAATAATTTAAGTTTTGAATTATTTAATTTTTTTTATTAGAACATGCCGAGAAATATCTTGTTAATATAGTGTTTTTAGATTTTAAGCAAATGAGAGTAGAATAAAAAGTGTGTCCAATGAGATCAGGTGACCTTAAATTCCCAATAATTACATTGTTTATTACTTTGATTTCTTTCTTATTTAGATCAACTAACTAATCGTAACACAATTCTAGCTACAATTTAACATATGTTTTGTTGACAAGTAAAAACATAAAAATAAAAAGAAATATACAAGGCTAGATTCACAAATATCACTAAAGAATCAATAATAACAACAATTATGTTATGCATGATTATTATGTTTTTTATTTTTTTATTTTTAAGATCTAAATAGATTATAATTAACGCAATGGCTTAAGCATGACGCTCCTGTTTATGTTAACATTTCCTTAAGATACAGCGTATTATTTGATAATCAATTACATGTATAGTTCATGAAGGTTGTATCACTACTATAGAATGTGAATACTACGACGGTTTTCTAACCGTCGTGGAATCCAGGGTCGTGAAATCTTTTCAAATTCCATGACGGTTTTTTAACCATCGTGGAATAGACAAAAATAGGGCCTAAATATGGACATTTAAGAACATACCACAATGGTTCTACGTAAAAAACCGTCGTGGTAAGGTAATCTTCCACGACGGTTTCCTGGTAGGCCAACTACCACGACGGTTTTTTCAAAAAACCGTCGTGGTAGATAACAACGAAAAAAAAAATTTGCGAATTTGTTTCATTTCCCCAAAAACATTTAAATCACAAAATCAATACTTTTTTTCGGAAAATTCTCAAATCCGTGCCTTACCCAACCAATTTAATTCAATCTAAAACACAACCACAATGAACAATCACCGAAAATGTAGGGGACGGATTTTGGCCATTTCAGACGGAATATTCCCAACTCAATAATCTACTAAATCAACATTTTGGACGGAACCTTTTATCAACAACCACAATCAACAAAATCAATATTTTGGACGAAAAATTCCCAAATTCGTGTATTACCCAAGCAATATACATTACAACTTACCGGCTTGTCGAGTGTGAGTACGGGCGGAGTGCGGAGTGGGTACGAGCGGAGTGCGGCGAGAGAGAGAGATTGAAAGCCACGTGAGTTCCTTGGTGGACCCGTAGGAGAATGGAGGAGGCCGCGTGAGTGGTGGATGAGGCCATCATATAATGGAGCCAAGAGAAAAATTTGAGAGGTGAGATAGAGAGAGGAGGCGCGGTGAGATAGAGCGAGTTTTTGGAGATTTTAAGTAGGGAGGGAGCGGAGAGAGAGAAATAGAGGGAGGAAATTGAGCGGCTTTGGGTATGGAGTTAGAGTGTGTATTAGAGAGTGAAAAAGGCTCGGAATGTAATGGGGTGCAAAAGAGGGTATTTTTTTGGGTTTTAATACACGCTCCAAAAAATTAAATTAAATTTAAAAATTTTCAAATTCCTGCCTTAGTACCTACCACGACGGTTATTTGGGAAAACCATCGTGATATGTGAACATACCACGACGGTTTTCCCCAAAAACCGTCATGGTAGACGGTTTTCCCCAAAAACCGTCATGGTAGAGTCCAAAAATTTTTTAAAAAAAATTTGTGAAAAAAGACTCTTTCACGACCGTTTTTTAAAAAACCGTCGTGAAAAATGCGGCAAAAATACGGAGCGGAACAGAGTTTCCGAAAATCATCGTGGAAGAATATGCTTCCACGACGGTTTCTAATAACCGTCGTGGAAAAAAAAAATTTTGCTTCCACGATGGTTTTAAAAACCGTCGTGGAAGCAAATTTTTTTATTTTTATTTTTATTTTTTTATTTTTTGCATTTGCAATCTTTCACGACGGTTATTAGAAACCGTTGTGGAAGCATGATCTTCCACGACGGTTTTTTATAACCGTCGTGGAAGCTTCGGCTTCCACGACAGTTTTCGAAAACTCTGTTCCGCTTCGTGTTTTTGCCGCATTTTCCACGACGGTTTTTTAAAAAACGGTTGTAGAAGCTCCGTCATGGAATCCACATTTTGTAGTAGTGTATGTGATAAGAACCACGCCAATATGCTGACGAAACCCATTATCAATAAAAGAGACACCAAGACCATTTCTACTTCAGATTTGGATGGAAATCACCGCGACCCGTTGCTTATATCGAAGCAAGAACCTTGGTATATTGAAGACGCCACAATCAAGGATGGAGGGCTTGATTGATAAGTCGTTTTTGAACTCCACGGAAGATTCCGATAAGTTCGAATAGTTCGTCAAAGAACTAAAGAAAGAATTCACCTTTTCAGAAAAATGATTATCATCCTCTCCATTAAACATGAAAATGCATATTTATAGGCCAAATTACAATCAGAAAATCCTAAGGAAATTCGTCCAAAATTCAGAGGGAAATTGCCTTAAACTAGAAAAGGGAAAGTTGACAAATTCAAATGTAGTAACTAACCCTAATTCACCCTAAAATAAAAACCAACTAAAAATGAATGTTTTAATGGCTGATTATCAGCCAATTTACATGCCCAAAACTTTAAGGGAAAGATCAATAAATTCGTTGTTGACAACTTGCACAAACAGATCAGCCACATGTGCCAACAATGGGAAAGTTTCCGAAATTCTTCATTAGCCTAGATCATGCCAAATTCGTGGACTCTTCTAGAATCTGGATCAAATTGATGCACCTTTGAGGTTGACGTGGGCCTTGGTCAATGGGCTTGCACAAATTGACTTGATTCTAAATTTCATAAATCAGCCCATTTAATGCTTCCTTGAATTTCTTAGCACGGGCTCTTGTAATTGGACCAACAGGAACTTGAATTGGGTCAGCCACCTTCCACGCATTTGAGCTCTCCATCTCTCCATCATTCCCCTCCTCTTGAAATGGATTTGTCCTCAAATCATCTCTTGCATCAAAGGCACTTAAATCAGAAACATTAAAGGTAGCACTTACATTATACTCACCTGGCAGATCCAATTTATAAGCATTGTCATGGATTCTTTCAACGACTTGAAATGGACCATCTCCTCGTGGTAGCAACTATGACTTCCTTTGTTCCGGAAAACGCTCCTTTCTAAAGTGCAACCATACCCAATCTCCTGGTTCGAAAATTAGCTTGTGTCGCCCCTTATTGGCTTGCTTTGCATATTGTTCCGTTCTTCGCTCAATGTTGAGTCTTGCTTTCTCATGAATCTGCTTAACAAAATCAGCCTTTCTTTTGCCATCTAAATTAACGCACTCAGAAACAGGTAATGGTGATAAGTCCAATGGAGACAAAGGATTAAAACCATAAACAATCTCAAAAGGTGAATACTTAGTAGCAGAATGGACAGAACGATTATATGCAAACTCAACATGCGGTAAACAGTCTTCCCATGTCTTAATGTTCTTACTAATGATCGCCCTTAACAAAGTTGACAAAGTCCTATTGTTCTCTCTTGTTTTCTTTGTTCTGGGCATTTTTCTCTTGTAGTCAGTTCTTGTAGTTTTGGTGATAGAGGGAAGGCTTTAGTTTCAAGTTCGCCGGAAGCGGTTTTTGATCATGCTAGACTACCATTGCTCGTCGTTGTATCCTGAGAGACAGACATTCATTGAAACCCCGTGCACTTACCGGAGGGGACGAATCTGTTTTAAGGAAAGCGCGACTCATGTGCCTTGACGATATTTTTCTTTGTGTTGTCACCACTACAGAATGTGAATACCACGACGGTTTTTAACCGTCGTGGTAACATTTCCACGACGGTTTTCTAACCGTCGTGGAATCCAGGGTCGTGGAATCTTTTCAGATTCCACGACGGTTTTTTAACCGTCGTGAATGGACACAAATAGGGCCTAAATATGGACATTTAAGAACATACCACGACGGTTCTACGCAAAAAACCGTCGTGGTAAGGTAATCTTCTACGACGGTTTCCTTGAGAAATCGTCGTGGTAGGTAACAACGAAAAAAAAAAATTACGAATTCGTTTCATTTCTCCAAAAATATTTAAATCACAAAATCAACACTTTTTTCTAGAAAATTCTCAAATCCGTGCCTTACACAACCAATTTAATTCAATCTAAAACACAACCACAATGAACAATCACCGAAAATGTAGGGGACGGATTTTGGCCATTTCGGACGGAATATTCTCAACTCAACAATCTACAAAATCAACATTTTGGACGGAACCTTTTATCAACAACCACAATCAACAAAATCAACATTTTGGACGAAAAATTTCCAAATCCGTGCATTACCCAAGCAATATACATTACAACTTACCGGCTTGTCGAGCGTGGGTACGGGCGGAGTGCGGCGAGAGAGAGAGGGAAAACCGCGTGAGTTCCTTGGTGGACCCGTCGGAGAATGGAGGAGGCCGCGTGAGTGGTGGAGGAAGCCATCATAGAATGGAGCCAAGAGAAAAATTTGAGAGGTGAGATAGAGAGAGGAGGTACGGTGAGATAGAGCGAGTTTTTGGAAATTTTAAGTAGGGAGGGAGCGGAGAGAGAGAAATAGAGGGAGGAAATTGGACGGCTTTGGGTATGGAGTTAGAGTGCGTATTAGAGAGTGAAAAAGTGAAAAGGCTCGGAATGTAATGTAGTGCGAAATAGGGTATTTTTTTGGATTTTAATACACGCTCCAAAAAATTGAATTTAATTCAAAATTTTCAAAATTCCCGCCTTAATACCTACCACGACGGTTATTTGGGAAAACCGTCATGGTATGTGAACATACCCCGACGGTTTTCCCCAAAAATCGTCGTGGTAGAGTCCAAAAATTTAAAAAAAAAATTGTGAAAAAAGACCCTTTCACGACCGTTTTTTAAAAAACCGTCGTGGAAAATGCGGAAAAAACATGGAGCGGAACAGAGTTTTTGAAAACCATCGTGGAAGCCGAAGCTTCCACGACGGTTTCTAATTACCGTCGTGGAAGATTGCAAAAAAAAAAAAAAAAAACCTTCCACGACGGTTTTTGGAACCGTCGTGGAAGCATGCTCTTCCACGGCAGTTATAAAAACTGTCGTGGAAGCTAAATTTTTTTTTTTATTTTTTTATTTTTTTGCATTTGCAATCTTCCACGACGGTTTCTAATAACCGTCATGGAAGCATGATCTTCCACGACGGTTTTCAGAAATGTTGTTCCGCTTCGTGTTTTTGCTGCATTTTCCATAACGGTTTTTTAAAAAACGGTCGTGGAAGCTCCGTCGTGGAATCCACATTTTGTAGTAATGTGTTTCATTCAAGTTAAGGTTGAATTTCAGTTGTAACAATTTTTCCTTTATATTTTACTTGATTCACTTGTTTGTTGTTTATGCTCCATTATTTTCTAACACCAATATATATGTATGTATATATATATATATATATATATATATTTTCAGCCCATAGCCAAGTAAATTTTGGAAACGAATTGACTGGCAGTAGTTGCCCTCCAAAAATAAAAATAATCAAGTGGCTACGTACCGGCAACTGAAATGATTTGAAAAAAATATATATAATTTTTATTTATTCAAGTTTTTAATTTGAAAAAATTGATATAATAAAAAAAAAATGAAATGATAAGGTATAGCTAAAAGTAAAATCTAAGAGTGTACGTAAATAAATTTTTGTAATAATAATTTGTATCAAATTTGTAATAAAAGAACTTTACAAGTCTAAATACTTAGAAGAGGGGCGCGCGTACAGTAATTTTTTAAAAACTTTAGTGGTCAAATGACTTACAGTTTCTACTATTCTCCAAATTTATTGATAAGTAAGAAAGAATCAATATAATTGGACATTTAGTGGTGATATTCACACTTAAATCATATGTGATGGTTGCATCTACTTAATCAATAGTATTTAATTTCATATTGATCCTAATTAAACTACTCATATGTGACGTTTTAAATCATACTATAAAACATGTTCTTCAGGATAAGATATTATTAAAAAAAGGCTAGTATTGGATAATCAAGATTACCACTTTATAGGAACATAGGAATTATAGTATTTTACTGATAAAATCAAATAATTTAGATGTGACATTCTTGTTCATATTAACAAGTTCCCTAAAATATAGGACAATTATGTTAATTTTAATTAATATATTTTTTTATCCATCACTTAACTAAGCAAGACCAAGTTGTAAATTTTAGTACAACGTTTTAAATGTGACACTCATATCCATATTAACAACTTCTCCAAAAGTTACGTGTGGATTATCTGTTATAAAGTTTATTTTTGGTCGTAACAGCATAAAGAAAAATAAATTAAGAAGATTGAATATCAAGATAATCAAATATTGTCAACAAGTGTTAGTTATGACACACGATAAATCACATCTTAATTGTTATTAGTTTAAGATTTTAAACTATCATCATAATTGTTGAGGTCAAAATTTGCATCTCATCTTTCACCGTCCATGTGTCAACTCAAATCGCCCGAAGATCAAGTATTAGCTCGAAAACGACCCAGAAGACTTCATCAACCGATAAGGAAGCTCGATTTTTGAGTCGACGGACATCGAACTCCAGTCGATCGATATCACTTCTAAGTCAATCACAGTGTAGGAATCAACTTTTAGAAAACTCGGATCAGCTTGAAACCTAAATCAACCCGAGAGCCTGTCAGGTCAAGCCAAAGGCCAGCGAATCAAGAAATAGACTCAAGAGTCGACCCGAGCACTTACCTGAAGTCATTGCATGGAAATATCAGGAAACCTTCCTTATTCATTCATGCACAAGAATCACCCGAAAATCAACCAGAATCAAGTCAAGAATCAACCAAGAAGATTACCTTCCCATTTCGGAAAAGCTCTCCAAATAAGGAAAGTCAACCTAGATCAAGAAGAGGCAACTTCCCTTCACCGAATTCAAAAAGTTCAGCAAAATGGACAACAATCACCATCTATATAGATAGGCATCATCATACGCCTAAAGGATCCAGTTCTCATCTTATTTGATCCAATCTCATATTCAAGATCATTCCATCTTAACAAGAATCACACCCAAAGAAGAGATTTTCACCCAAGGCATAAGAGAAATCATTGGAGATCCTCCTAGTTCATTGGACATCATCTTCGACCACATTGAGATCATCCCATTGGAGGCCAAATCATCTCGGAATCCCCGTAATTTCCGCATCTTCACCAAATTCTCTCTACTCCCTGCTATCTCTCTCTATTTCTTACAACCCCCTTCTATTTTCCTCTCATTCTTATTGCTACGACATTCCCTGTACTTTTTTATCAACTAAAGTGAAACCCCCGGAGTCACCACGGAGGACTAGCTCTGACATTGAGAATGAACCTCTATAAATCGTTTGTGCTCTTTGTCTCATTTACTTTACTTTACTGTTATTTTGCAGCGAACACACTCTGTTAACTCAACACCCACTTAGTCGACTCAACAAAACAACCATAGGCCCTAACCCACTTGATCCGATTCGACCATAGATTATACGCTCTACAATAATCATCTTAAATATTACCCTCCGAGCCTCCGACTTTCATTACAATCATGATTTTTTTTTAATGTACTTGAATTAATTTTTTAATGTTCTTTTTTTTTACCCCCACAAATAAATTACCTATCTAAGATAATTAACTAGAAAACAAAAAATATAGGTTATTATTAGAGACTGATGGTGATTTTGATAATTGAAAGTCATATTTGATTGCCTAAGCTAGTTTATAATTAGTACAAGATTTTATCTCGATTGTAATCAAACTAGGCATCTATTGACACCTATTTTTTGCTTTTCCCACTCCTTTACTTAAACTACCCATACAAAGATTTTAAATTGTACCTTTTCATCTTAGTTTTTGTCTTTTTCTAAAAAATTTATAATTATTTTTTAAAAAATCAACCAATTCTAATTTAAAAATTTTATATTTAATCAACAAATCAAACCCAAGCTAAATATTCAATTTCTAACATGCAAAGTACTTTGTTTGTGTACTGTCAGAAATTCAACATTGATTTGTACAGATAGACTAGCAGTAATATTGTTGGAGCATAAAATCTACACAAAAAAATAGAAAAAAAAAAAAATCAGATTTGTCTGTTTCGGATCATATCAATCCATATGAATCACGAAATTTGCAACGCAGCACAAAACCTTCAGAAAAAATATCAATCCATATGAACAACACAATAAGGATGTTTTCTCAACACAATTATTGAGAAAACCATGGCTTTTCTATGATGAAATGGTTGTTGCTATATGCTATAATAATGAATCATTAGTTAATTTGAATAATTAATTAAAATAGATAGACATGTCTCTACATCTCATGTCGATGGATCCTCTAATCAATTGAAAGATCCCCTAAATGTATAATACAAACTTTAGTTGATCATCTAGTTCTAATTGTTTTCTTCCAAAACAAATATATATTTGGAGCAATTCGTCTTATTTTGATATTTACGACGAAGAAGTACTGGATTCCCTTTTTAAATAGATCTTGAAATGAGAAGGGAGGTTGAAATTGTCCCCGTTTTATCAATAAAATTTGGTCTCATGAGAGTATTTTGAACAATTTTGTAATTTGAGACTATGAATCTATTATTCCTAGAAGTCAAATGACATTCGTGTTATTAAGACCTCTTTAGATGATTTATTGCAAGCTAATTTTAACTTTTTTACGTGCAAAAATTACTTGTTGAAATAATTGTAATTTCGGCTCTACGGAGACCCTAAAAGCAAATAACTTATTTACCTATAAAATTTTTATTTATTGTTAATTACTTTAAATATCATCAAAACTTTGTATTTACTTCAATTATTTATTAAAATTTATTACTTATTTCTTTCACACAATTTCCTTTTCCAATTTTTTCCATAGTGATCTTGACATAAATAGACTAATAAATTAACTTAGCTCACACAAAACAAACTTAGGTATCCTTCACATCAATTCTAAGGGCACCATATGACTTGATGTCCACATAAATTAATGTGACAAATTTTTACAGCTTGAAAAATTGTTGGCGACAATTTAGTCTAAGATTTATGTAGAAAATGTAGAAGAAAAAAGGGAATTTAGAAGTAAAAGATAGAAAACCATGTGCGGTTGCAGTTGAAGTCGAAGTGGTGTGCAAAAATTTTCCAAAGTCCAAATGGTGGGCGTGTGGTGGTGGTAGTAGTGGGGGCCTATTAATATATAGTCACGAAAGGACGTTGTGGAGAGATGAACCGCCGCGTCCAAACCAAAGCCGAGCTTGGCCTCTCCTCTTTTCCTTTAGCCAACCCCTTGTTGTTTGGCATACTGAAAGGTCGACTATTATTTATTTATTTTTTTTATTTTTTTTATTTTTTTCTTTTTGAAAGTATTTTAATAATTATTTTCCCGATCTGGCAAAAGTCCTTAGCTCCCACTGGCCCCCATCTCTTTGCACACGCAATTGTATGTCTTTCCTACCTAGAAAAGCGAAGGGTTAAAAATTATTATTATAACAAACTGGGAAAAAAATAGTAAAAAATGGAATCAAGGGGGAAGAATCCAACCATGTTGTTCCCAACCTGAGGCAATTTGAATTGGGAATCTCTCTCTCTTTTTTTTTTTTTTTAATAAAAAAAAATTCCCACGTTCCCTGAACCTATAATTTTGCTTTGGCAAGTTATGATAATATATTAAACAATTCTTGGGTCTTGCTACCACAAAACGACAAGGCTATAGCTACTTGTCTTGCAACGTATTTGGACTTTCATGCATCTATTGGTTAGTGGCTGCAAGCTGCTTGAGCTAAATTGGCTTGAGAGAGCTAGCTAGTTTTATGAGCCGCAATCTGAATTCATACGGATACACGTCGACTGTCATAATAATAATAATAAAGAGTAATATTATATATATTAATTTTAATATCAATTTTTAACTATCAACTCATAAAATGGTGAATTTTTTTTTTTTTTTTACGTATGTAATTAATAAATGTAATAATATTTTAAACATTTATCAATGAATGAATGATAATTCGCACAAATTAATACTCAAAAATTAATATTAAAATTAATATTTATAGTATTTTCTAGTTGGAAAATAGGTCATTACGAATTGGGTCTTTTTTTTTTTTTTTTTTTTTTTTTTTCTCTTTTAACTTAAGATCGGAGGGTTCGGGCTATAAGTGAAGAAATAAATAAATAAATAATTTAAATGACAAATACCCAAATTCTTTTAAGGAAAAAAAAAAGCATAATAAAAGGAATAAGATTTGTTTCATATACTATTTTAGTTTAATTAACATCTTAAATTGTTTTATATTGTATATAATATAGATGGGGAAGGCCAATCTTTGATATATTAAAACTTTGATCGTTTCAGGGACATTCTGCTACTGAATTTACGAACACAAGGGGTATTCTGGGTATTTGCATGATAAAAGGGGCAAAATTAAGCCAAGTACAAATGATGTTTTGGAAATTTTTCTAAAAAAAGATATGCAAGAAAGATATTTTCTTGTAGAAATGAACGATTAATAATAAAATTCTTGTAACAAGATATTTGCCGGTCTTTAGTGTAAAAAGCTTCATCGTTATTATATATATTGTATAAAAGAACCAAATTGCGTTTGATGACATCAAAGCAGACGCCAATCTTAACATAAAACCATGGAAATAAAAGTAATGAAGAATTGTTTTTTAATCAAACAAGTGGTTTATTCATGTTTTGGTGGGATTCTCTTTTTCCCAGCAATATTAATGCCATTTTTTTCTACCAAAAGAAATATAATAATAATATTAATGCAATTTTAAATGGAAATGGAATCCACACAACTTGGAGACGGCTCCAAAAACATTGGGCGGTCAAGGATTAAATAGTGCATTCTAGCTGTCCTGCTGCTAGTCAAACATGATGAATTACCGTACTTAGTGATGTATTAAAGTTATATATTAATCATGTCTTTTTACAAAAAATAAAATACAAGATAAAGTCATGTCTCTTCTGGCAACCACCATGTACAAGTCTTCTTCTTCTTTTTTTTTTTTTTTTTTTTTTTTTCCCACATGTTACGTATTCTTTTGTTCATGTTAGATTACACCTAAACGATTGTATTGTCTTTTTCAAATTACCGATCAATAGTTTAAAATATAAGAGAGAAAAAGATAGAAATCGTACATGAATTGGCATGCAACATGTCATACTAGTCTTGTAAAAAACGTAAACTTTTTATACTGTTTTTTTTTTCCCTTTACCTAAAGGAAGAGGAATTATAAATGTCATATATATATATATAATATATAGGTTGGTCTCTTATTCAGTATCAGATGATATCCAGTAAATGTAAATTTTAATTACTGGAAATATAAATTTCAGTTATTAAAAATATGAATTCATGTAAAAAAAAATGTAAAATAAGAAAAATTTACATTCACTTTAGTTACATTTCCTTCTGCATGAATTCGCATTCCTAATAACTGAAATTCATAATAATTGAAATTCACATGTTGGATACCATTTGATACCGGATATGAGACTTTGTGTATAATATATAATAGTAAATCGTCAACTTTTTTTTTTTTTACTTTGGTGCATGCATCTAAGGTGCTTATATTACCTATAGTCTCCGTTGGATTAATCATTCACGGGTAAATCACTATAATGTAACACACAGTATCTTTCGGCTGGACGTGTGTGTGTATAAATATATATAGTCGTCTTTGTAATTGCATTTATAGATTTATTTTTATCATGATATGACAAATGACAAATGATATGGAATAATTAAAATTAGAAAAAAGTAATTACAATAGTTTCACTTTTTATATAGCAAAGTAAAAATACCAAAATATATGCATGCAGATATTAATGCATGATAGGTGCATCTTTTGTTTTTATTTTATTTTTTTCATTTTTTTGCTTATCATTTCTGTTTCCTTTTGAGACATAAAAACTGATTAGTTAATTAGGCTATATATATATATATATATATGCACGACCTACTTCGTAATTATATATACATATATATAAAGCTTGAAAAAATATATGGACTTTTGTGGCGAGGAATAAAAGCCTATTCACTTATTAATTTCAAATTTTAAGCATATAAATTGAATATATGATTAAGTATAGTGGTCAAAAGTATATATCATTCCGCTTAAAAAGAATTATCATATGTACGAGTTTTATTAAAAAAAAAACATAGTTTACTTCAAAAAAAAAAAGAAAAAAAAAACTAATTATCCTTTTAAAAAACCGGAAATGAGTTTTAAAATCTTTTTTATTTTCAGCACAACGTGTTATATATTTAACTTAAAAAAAACTAATAATCCTTTTAAAAAACCGGAAATGAGTTTCAAAATCTTTTTTATTTTCAGCACAACGTGTTATATATTTAACTTTCACAATCAACACATCTATTACCACCATATTATTACTGTCATCATGTAAAAATAGTTTGATCCCTCTTCTTATTTAATATTCTATTTTTCTCTTCTTTTTTCAAAGTCTCCTTTTCTACAGCACCCGACACTGAAAAATCAGCAATTTTATCTCCAATATTTCAATTTTCATCACTATTTTTTAGACGAAAATGCTGGTCTAAGTCTAAAAAATAATAGCATGAATGTGATGTAATCCAATCATTTTTCAGGATACGCTTTGCACGCGTTAAACTTTACATCTTGAAAAGATCATTAGCCGCCAAAAATTAAACAATAAATCCTTGAACTTCATTTTCAATTAAGATAATATTATATGGTGAGGTAGATCAATACATGTGCCATACGTTATTCATGTCAGCAAAAGAAAGAGAAATTGATAGGACAGTTGTTGTTTTGGCATAGATATATATTACAAGTTTCTAAATAGAAATCCCCCGATATACCTGTCCATTGAATACAAGACATATATATATATATATATATGATTAGAAAAATGCTTGGAAGGATTACATTCTCATGACACAGTTAATAGAAAGTGAACCTTATCTGATATAATTAATAAAAAATTGTGTATTAACTTATTTTTAAAGAAATTGAGTCAGAACAATTAATTATATATTGACGTGGGGACCAACTTAAAAGAAATTGTCAACTTAGCTTTCAAATTTAATTGTATTTTTTATGAAATTATTTTGTAAGAGACTTCATTTTTTAAGGAGTTCCTTCGTTCGCCAGTCTTTTCGCATATGTCCATAACATTCCACTGCCTTTCAAATTTCTTATACATGGATATTTGATGTATACTATTTTTAAAAATAAGGTTTCTGTCGTTTTAAATTAGTAATTAGTACCATCGTAGGTCCCAGGCTGTTTATGTCCTCTATAGATGTTCTTGATCTTGTGGCTTGAACTGAACTTGCGCGGCTTATAAGGTGAGTGATATATATATATAAATATATATATATATATATATATATTGTCTCAACTTCGGCAGACGAATAAATCCGACAGTTATAACATTTTATTTAGAATATTGTAACTACTAGTTATTTGCATATACAAACTTTCTATTTAAACTTTTAGAACACGATACTATTTAGAACTATTAGTGTAAATGAAAAATATCACTCGAAAAGTATTATATTAAAATCAACTGGTTGATACAATAATGTGTAAAAAATTTTTTTTACAAGTGTCATTTTATAAAGGTACCGGATATGACAAAATATATACACTTATAAAAGAGAGATGAAAGAAATTAAAAGGAAGAAATGCCCCCATTTGATTATAACTAACAAAAACCACAAATATCAACTGACCATATCCGATATGTTGCAAAGCATATGACCTTTGAAGAACTGTCTCAAGTGCAAGAATTTTCGATCAACTACGTCTTTGAAAATGAAGGAAAAAGAAAATGCGATTTCAAACAATAAAACAATGCATAGCTTTATAATTATGCCTAGCTTCTTCCTTTTTTTTTTTTGTGGCCCCCCTAAGGTGACTATGCCTAGCTTGGACTGCTTGGTTGTAATAATAATTTACACTAAATAGCATTTTTCAAAAAATAAATAAATTAAATAACAAATTTAAAATTATTTAGAGTGAACAACAATTAATAGAAGTTTTATTAGAAAAATAAATTATTTACTTCTAATAAGTAGATTATTTATCTAATAAATTTATTAATTTTTACATTTATTTTAAACATTTTAAAATATTGTTTATTTGTTTTTTTTTTTTTTCTAATTTCGTAAATTATAAACTATAATTTCCAACAAATAAAATTTCAATGGGCTGTATGTGGGTGTTGGAGTGCAACATTTGGGTTGTCGTGCTTGTGATCCACACAGCCTTTGTTGAATTGTACCCCAAGAAATAAACTGGACACACGAACGTTTGTTAACAGGAAGAACAGACATTTTTAATAATAAAATGTAGTGATGAAAGCAATGCAGTTTGGTACGGTTTGAAGCATTTTTCAATCCAACCGTCATTTTACGGTTTGGAAAATTTCAAACCGAACCAAAACATTAAAACAAGAAGTTTGATGCGGTTTGAAACCGAGCGGTTCAGTTTTGATGCGGCTTAAAACCACGGCTTAGCTAGCACACCTTTTCAACGCACTTATCTTGCGCAGCATCGTGCTAAATATAGTCAGTAAGTTTGCCATCGCCGACCTCAGTATCATCTTTGTGTCATGTTCTTGGTGGTCAGATACATCATACAAGGAAGAAAAAATTAAAGCTTTAGTGTACCAACGAGTAAATTAATAGTCTACCAAAAAGTAAGCCACCAGTGTACTAACAGCTAAATATGAAAGAGAGAATTGTGGAAACATCCCTTAAATAGATATATTTATATGTTTTTTCCCCTACTTGCTTAGATTTTTTACCTAGCTCATTTAATTAGAGGTAAAAAAAAAAAAAAAAAACTGTAACTTTTATTGATGAGACAATAATACAGAGATGTGCCTTTTGAGCACGAAAAAAGTACGCGTTTCAGGACAAGAAAACCGTGCCTGTCTTTTGACCGAAAATGTCACGAAAAAATACACGTTTAGTGAGTTTGGGTTTCAGCTTCCAGAAAAAAATGCAGAAAGTGTTCTGGACCTTCCTATCTGTCAAGGGTTGGGGCAAGAGGCCGCCACTCAAGTGGCCAATCTTGATGGGCCTCATTCCCAAACACAATCTGTGAAAAGCAATTGTCTACATGCTAGACCTTCAGGTTGCTGGACTTTAAATGGACACGTCCAATGTTAACATGTTTTTATTGAAATTACTAATGATCTGGGAGAAATATCTGAATGAAAATATTTAAAATGAAAAATTTTGAACAGAAATATTTAAACTATCATCTGAATTAATATTTAAATATTAACATTTTGAACATAATATTTGAACATAAACATTTATATATATATTTTTAGAAGTAGCTATCTAAAAAGACACAAAAAGATAGGAAAATGACATCTGAATTATTATCAATTTTTTTTTTAAATCATTGTAGAATGTATATCAGAATGGATGTTTTTTTTTTTTTTTGAGGACTTTTTTCCATTTAAAAATAAAAACCCAAATGATATTTAAGTGTTTTATTTTCAATTATTTCTAACAAATATATATTTAGAATGACCATTCAAATAGAATTCCACGTATATTACTAGACGATTGGATGCTTAGTCAATCACCATAGTAATCTATTAGATTGCCACCGGTAATCTATTAGATGCCATTGAAACCAAACCGGTGGTCTCCGATCATGCGAGTAATTTGGTAGATTACCATCATATTAGTTATTAGTTTAAACAAAAATGACTGTCCATAAGAATAATCTAGTTAAATAATAATAATAATAATAACACATAAACCAAAAAAATACATAAACAAAATAAGGTTAAAAACGAGAAACAAATCTGGTAATGAAATCATAGAAATGACAAAGTCACAGATATCATCCAATCGATGGTGGTTGTGCGGCAAATGACAAGAGGTCGAGAGAAAGAGAGATGCCTAATTTCACAACACCTTCCCTCACAACTGTGAAGAGACGACGGCAAAGATCTCATCTCTTTCCCGACGATCATGAGTCACGATGCCTTTAGTTACGGCATCGGCATCGACAATATTCGCAACTCGCCATTGCATCGTTGTCTTCAACTTTTTCGTGGAGTCATCGACGGGACCGTTGGCAAATCGCCCTACTTCCTTTTGGTAGCTTCAGTCAATAGTAGCAGTGGAGGAGGAGAGAGATATCCAACAAGAGAGAGAGAGAATGAAGGGCTAGGGTTTGGGCAATTCAACATGTGAGAATAACACCTAATAGCCTAATTAACTCAACCCCAACCATGTGAGAGAGATCAGTGTTTAGGTGATTATAATTTTTGTTGTTTTTTAACATGATTTTTTTTTCTTGAATAGTGGTATTAAAATTAAAACACCACAACTAATTTTAAATAGCTACATTGACAAGGGCACCAACAATGATGGCAACCGATAGCAACGACTTCTAAAGAAGGTAATTGATATTAGCAAAACCAAATGTAGTAAATGCAACACAAAATTAGACTACTTGCCTTACGCACTCAGTCTCACGAGCAGGAGGTAAGGAGCCTAGCTATGTCTCACCGGCTTACCTTGCCAGTGTAGGTGGCAAGCTTGGCTTCACCCTCCGATGAGACATGTTTAAAGTTTTTTTCCTTGCGAGCTCAATCGAGGCCACTAAAACCAAGCATTCACGCCAATTAGCTTGCATACAAGTAGGGGTGGAGCCACCCATGATCAAGTGGAAGGCTTGATCTACCCCAATGAACCTTTTTTTTTCCCTCAATTTTATTTTTAAAAACTTTACATTTTTTTAATTTTCTCCTCCCTAAAAATTAATTTTTCCCTCCATATAACTCTCTAAAAATTTTGTCTTTAGGGTACAATCCCTATGTCCATGTTGAAACAATACACTGGTTCCGCTGGTGCTGTGTAAGATCAAATAGAATGTATTATAGACTTTTATTCATACAAAATTCTTATTTCAAACGGAAAAAAAAAAGGTGGAAAGTTAAAAGTCCAAGTGATAAGATGCAATTTCCTCTAAGAGAACTTGAAGAATGTCCCTTTAAAGTTTTATGCTCCTCTTTGAATACTCTTAAAGATTTTGTCCTTTCTTTCCATTTAAAATCAAGTTAAAGTTGCACAAAACTAAAGGAGGGAGTACTTGAAAAGGGGACATTCCCTAATGGTAAGTTTGGAACAAAGATTTAAGATGAAATTTTTAAGTTGAAGTTGGTTGACTTTTCAAAAATTAATTATAATTTTTGTTAATATTTTAGAAAAAAATAAAAACTAAAATGAAAATTTTAAATTAAATGCATACTAAATTTCTCATCTCCCCCCTGATGTAATATAGCTGTGTGGTCCTAGCCAACCCAAAAGCAAATGGCATGGTCCTGCCCATTAAGCAACCTCTCTATGATTCTAAGTACATTATTAGTGTATCATCATATAAATATAAATGTATATAAACACACACATGTTGTTAGTGTAACGCTGCATCATGATTGCCATTGGCGATCATCAGTTCACCACCTCACTTTTCCAACCAATAATAACCTCACACATCAAACTACCGAACCTATTGATAACCACTGATGATCATTTGAGAAAAACATTTGAATAATAACATTTTAAATGAAAACATTTGAATTGTTATCTAAATTACTATTTGGATAGTAGCAATTTTAATAAAATCAGTGCACATCGATATTTCGATGTGTGTTTAGAAACTTTAAATAAATATTGAAAATAGTTATGAAAAATTTAACACAACGTTAATGTCCATGACAGATTTTGGTAGGATATATGTAGATAGGGTTTTTTTGCTCTTTCGTAAAATAATAATAATAATAATAATAATAATAATAATCTCAATCCGATTAGAAAAAAAAAAAAAAAAAGAGTTATGACAAATATTATGGTGCAAAAACATTCAAATGACCTAAATTTAAAGGGAATTCTTTTTCAATTTCGGCCTAAAAAGACCATTTTCATCATTTGGAAAGTCCATCTAAAATGTGGACACCAAACGCAGGAAAATCAAGAGAAATGTTTCTCCCAAAATCGAACTTTTTTTTTCTTTCATTTTATAAGGATTTGAGCACTTTATTATATGAGATTTGTTCTTCTCATCCATGACATATGTTGTTTAATTTACAGAACATTATGGAGTACTATATAAACGTGAATTTGGGCAAGGTGGGTATTTTGGTATTCAAAGTACAGCTCGTTGAGGTACAAAAATACATATGTATCTAATTAAGGTTGCCCCCCGACCCCCACTTAAGGAAAGGGATTCAAGAATGACATTCTTTCACTTCCCCGTATTTTAAACACCACAAGCCAAAATAAGTGGGGCTCGAACCTTACAACAATCCCTTAATGAGAGTCTAAAGAGTGAGTTCACAACCACTTTCTTAATATTACCCGTAAGAAGAACAAGTAGCTCAAAGATGACATGAAGGGAATCAAATTCCAACTTATCCAAACAGTCCCATTCACCCAGTAGAATCTTACCCACCCCAAAAAAAAATAAGAAAAAGAGGAAAATCATGACTAATAATTTACAAGCATAGAATCTATACCTTATCTTATCTATCTCCTTTTCTCTTCTTTTCACAGCGAATAGGCTACAAAGAATAAAATTGTTATACAACTTTTTTTCTCTATTTATAGCCCACTTGAGCATGTACTTTTACAAAAGAAGACAACAACAATAACAAAACCCTAGCAAAAACTCATCACCAAAACATGGCTCAATTAGGCTCTCTCTCGGCCAATACAGAGGCGCTGAGCCACGTCCTGGGTCTAGTGGAGGCCTTTAGGGCCTTCGACTCCGACAACGATGGTGCCATCACTGCCCCGGAGCTCGACGGGATCATGAGCTCACTCGGGTACAACCCGACCGAGCAGGAAGTGAGGGCCATGATGCAGGAAGGAGACAAGAACAAGGACGGGCTGCTGAGCATTGAGGAGTTTCTGGAGATGAACACCAAGAATCTCGAGCTCGGAGGGATCGGAAACTTCCTCAATATCGCTTTGGAGAGTTTCAACAACAATGATGGGATTGCCGAGATGGTGACCGGGGAGGAGTTGTTTCAGGTTTTGGGGAGTTTAGGGGCAGAGTTGAATTTGGAGGATTGTCAAAACATCATTGCTTCCATGGATATTGATGGGGATGGAGCTATTAGCTTAGATGATTTCAATCTTATTGTTAGCTCTCTTCTCTAAATTATCATCTAGAAGGGGTTTACATTAGTAGATAAATATGTGTAATTTTGACAACCTAGCTTTAGCTATTTTGGGTTTTCATCAATAAATATATATGTGTATGCTATATGTATGAACATGTTTTTATTCATGATCGATAGCAAAAATAAATAATTAATTAATTAAAAATATAATATTGAACAGTCAATATTGATCATCATATATGTATTAGTGAATAAATGGTATATTGTATATATATTTAAGTGATTGGATTTGTACCAATGGCAACCAGAAATTAATTTGATACCACAATACAATAGAAGGTATGATAGATTTTTTTTAGATTTTTATTTAAATGGTGGTCTTCATTCTATCCTATTCATTGGTACTGATCATTTACACCGGATCAATTGTTTTTGGCCTAGTCCATGATATGGATGAGTTGCACATAGTGTATCTCTTAATTATATGTTTCTTTTTAATACTAAAATTGTGACCATTTTTTTTAAAAGTTGTAACTATAAAATATACGTAATCAATCATCTAAACACCACTTACTATTAGACTTGGAAATCATACCTCAAGTATTATTCATTTAGACACTTATTTAATGAAGTCTTTTATGAATCCGTAGACAATGAACAAATTAAAATACTTTTTCGAAGCCCAAACCACGAAGACCGCTTCCTATATTCAAATATCTAACAAGTCATTTTTTTTCAAAATAACCAACAAAAGAAAAAAAGAAAAAGAAAAGTTTTTCTTTCAAACAATTTAGCCGCGAATATGGTCCAGATATCAAATCCCCGTTTTTCAACTGCGTAACATGGCCGTCGACATTACAAGTTCATGTGGAGATGCCATTATTATTAATAATTACTCGCGTTGTGCCCCACATACGATTCTAAATCTTTTTACCATTATTTGGATGAATTATTCTGAATGATTCCATTATATATACGTAGTCCATGTCTTCCAAGGAATTATATATATCTATATATGTATACATATATATTTTGCTCTCTTATATATATGATCAATATTAATATTTATTGATCAGTGATGATCGAAAAAACACATACACACATATAGAAGGGAAAAAAAATTCAGGTCCAAACCAGTAAAATCACAAGATAAAAGCCTAAGTAGCTTGCATTTTATTACTACATCTTTAAAGGAAAAACTATAAGGAGATATTTGCTCCAAACCAGTAGAATCACAAGATAAAAGCCTAAGTAGCATTTGGGGGAAAAACTATAAGGAGATATTTGCTCCACAAATTAAAAGCTCTTTTTTTTTTCTTCTTTAGGCAAAAGTTGTTGGAAAACAAATATATATATATATATATATAATATGTATATGTATTGTTTGGGTATTAAAATAAAGACAAACAAGAAAGGGATAAGCTACGTTGGTTAGTTCAGAAAATCAGCAAGAGAAATCACAATTCACAAGGGTACAAGTTATAATCAAGAGCATATAACTTTTCAAAAATATCAAAAACAAGCTTTCGGAGTCCTAAATGATGGAATTTATGAGAAAAACATGCAAGTGAACACGTCATATGTATTGTCTTAAATCACCAAAAAAAAAACCCTAAACTTTGATCGAGATTTCAGAAAACAATAAGAAACCTCCTTAATTGAAACTAAAACAAAATCTAGTTTTTTCTTCACTGAATCACATGCAATGAATTTCTGATTGAGATTTATTGTCTTGACCATCACTGGACCACTTAAGAGTCCTCTAATATTTTTTTAAACGCGTCTTAATTCTCTTTAAAACAAAAACAAAAATTTAAAAACGACAACAATAATGTTAGAATAACGCGGCTTGTCTGCATTAACACTTCATAGTACGGACTGATACTATATAAGCAGGTTTATAAGCCTACTGTGCCACCATATCTCAGAAGTTCTGAAAATCAGAGAACTCCAAGAAAAGGAAAGGAAAGAAAAGAAAAGAAAAATCTGGTTATCTGAAAGCTAAAAGATGGGGAAGGCGCAGCTTGTAACCCAAATCTTGTTTAGCAGTTTCTTCATTTTCCTTGTCTTTCATTTCTGCCCAGCAATTTCTCAGGAAGTTGGTAAGCTGGAATTATATCCCAAGCTGCTTTTTTTTTTTTTTTTGAAAGAAAAAACTGTTCCAGAAAATTTAAATCATGAAAATGACTTCAAAATATTAGCATGTTCACGTTAGCTAAGCCTGCATATATAATGCATACATAATATTTGTCTGCGTGTTTTCTCTACGGATTAGAAAAAGACAGAAAGAAAAACATGACAATGTTCTGAAATAGAACACGCCCTTTTTTAGGTGATCAAGAATATCCTTCAGTATCAGCTTAAACATGCTTTGAATTATTTCCTTTTTTTTTTTTTTTCCCCCTCATCTAGACACTGAAATTTTGCAGAGGATACCACGGCGTTTGACTATTTACACGGGAGCATAAGGGGACCAACTCGTTGGGGGCGAATTCGACGTGAATGGAGAATGTGCAGCAATGGAACAATGCAGTCTCCGATCGATTTGTTAGACCTAAGGGTTCAAGCAGTTTCACAATTTGAGAAAATTAGGAAGAGTTACAAGCCTTCCACGGCCACTCTTAAAAATAGGGGTCATGATATAATGGTATGTTACGTACTTATGAAGAAGGGATTTTAGACAGAAAAAGAGAATCTTTAGATTATTTAGTAGCGAGAACAATGAAAAAGAATGAAATTGTAAATCCATAAGACTACTAGTTTTTAATCATTTTAACTTTGAAAAGAAAAGCAAAAGAAAAATTTTGACAATAGATCGATATGGAAAATAACTATTTTGACTTTAACTACTATTGATCTTGGGTATGATTGTAAAATGCACTAGATTAGACGTTCTTTCCTTTTTCTTTTTTTTTTTTCTTTCTTTTCTACCAAACAATATAAAAGAAAATCTTCCTTTCTTCTTCTTCTTTTTTAATTTTTTTAAACATGTGTGTATGGTTACGGTGTAGTTGAAGTGGAAATCAGGGGCTGCTGGATATATTGAAATCAACAGAACTCGGTATCTGCTCCAGCAATGTCACTGGCACTCACCTTCTGAACACACCATCAACGGCCGGAGGTTTGATCTAGAGCTGCACATTGTTCATCAGAGCCGAACGGGACAGATCGCTGTCATCGGAATCATGTATCGAATCGGAACGCCTGATTCATTCTTGTCAGCGGTAACAAATTTTCATCACAATTGCGTGCAGACACATATCTAATTTAGGCCTAACGGGGGGGTTTTTTTTTTTTTTTTTTTTTTTTTCCTCTTTTAATACCCTATATATAGGTTCATCCATATATTATATAATCTTACACTACAAACTTCAACAAAAAAAAATTTAATCTAATTCCCTAAAAAGTTTCCTTAGTAACAGCCTGACAAAAATTCCTAACTTTTGTCAATGATTACGCGCATGCATATATATATATATATATATATATATATACTCTTTCTTTCTCATGATCGTGATTAATTTCTTTCTTCTTTTTTTTCCCTTCTCTTAGATGGCGAGTCGAATACGAGCCATTGCGAATAGTACGAACCAAGAAAGGACAGTTGCTGGCGTAGTTGATCCAAGGAGGAGAATTAGAATAAGCAGCAAACAATATTACAAATATATTGGCTCTCTTACGGTTCCGCCTTGCACTCAAAATGTCGTTTGGCTCGTCAGCAATGAGGTTAATTTATTCCTTTTAATTTACTCACAACTTACCTAAAACAATACAAATTGAGTCGTTATAGGCAAATTTTATTTGCTAACATCTTGTGTTAAATTAAACTATTTCATTCAGATACGGACTGTCGCAAAACGACAAGTGAGCTTGCTTCAAGCAGTTGTTAACGATGTATGTTGAAAATTTCTCTTAATTAAATATCGTCGAAGTTTTTCAAATTTGGAGAGTTTCTTTGATTAAATTTTCTCTTAATTGAAAAATAGGTTCTTGTTTGTTTGTTTTTTTTTTTTTTTTTTTTTTCCCGCAGGGTTCAAAAACTAATGCAAGACCATTACAACGAAAAAATGGGCGTTCGGTGCAACTATATGGCGCCATGGAAGTAAATAATGAAGATGAGCGTACTTAGATAGTTTTATATCTATAATTTAAATTAGAGTCGGGTTGTATAGTAATGCGCTTTATGTATATTGCATTTCATTCTGATGTCCTTGTAGTAATACTGTATATATATACACTGTATTTTCTTTGTATATTGTTCGTGTATTTGGTTTGCTGTTATACGTATTAAGATCTTAGTTGATTGTATAATATAATAGTCTTAAATTGATGAAATGCTTGAGGCTTTTTTTTTTTTTTTTTGGCTAGAATGAACTGGATGAGCTGATACTACTGAATAGAATATACGTACATACTTATGCAGAGATATCCACATAATATATTCGTCTATGCAAGAAATAGATATATATACAAGGGAAATGGTAGCATATGGAATATTTTATAAGTACTTTTAAATTTTATAATACGTTTTTTTGAAAGATGAGTAAATTATATCATATTTGTATTTTATTATCTAAATAAATTCGGTGTTTTTAATTTTACCCCCCTCTCTCTCCAATCTTTGCCTCTCCCACTCTCTCCCTCTCCCCTCTCTCTGTCTCTCTTCCCCAAAACGGCAGAGCTTCGACGGCGTGACGTGAATGGTGCTCCGGTGGGATCACAGCTAATTTGGACAAAATTGTGTTGTATCAACTTAAAATTTCTACTTTATACTCTCTCAGGTGATTTTGATTTTATGTTATATGATGACTAGATGATGGAGAACTAAATTGATGTCTAACAATATGTGATTTATCATTCCGAGCAAGTTTCATAAAATTTAACATGTTTTAATGAGTTCTTATGAAAATCCAAATTCCATTCAATCCAACACAATTAAATTTAATAATTCAATGAACTTTGAATTGAATTGAATTGGACCGGATGATAGAAGATATGTACGTAGCACAATATAACCATATACTAGTTGTTTTGCATCTAATGTTAGTAAACAACAATAGCTTTCCAAACTTGAAAGAAAAAAAGAAAAGAAAAGAAAAAAAAAAAAAAAGGCAGATTGTATTCTAAAAAATTAATTCCAAATCTTCCCCTATTCTTCTCCGCATCTGTTCGTCTCTATCACCGCCAAGGAAGCACGATCTCCAGCAAGAAGTCATGTCACCATGAGGACAATATGTTTGCTTATCGATTCATCTTAAAGCTTAAATTATTAGAAGGTATGTTAACAATAGTCAACATGCAATGATAGAGGGATTAAAGAGTGCAATTGTGGAGGTTCGAATTCAATATCTCCCACTCTGATATCATGTTAGTTTATCAATTCATCCTAAAAGTTTAAGGTATAATTAGAAAGTGGGCTGACAATAATTTTATATTTTAACACAATCATTGTCGCTCTCTCAGTCATGAATAGGTCCGTTAGTGGCACTTGCCTGTGTGGAACACCAACGAGGAGGACATCGCAAAACAACTAGTGAGGAGGAGAGATTGCGTGTCATTGGAGGAGAAAAGATCACAACCGTGCGTAATTGGAGCATAGGAGATTGCGACAGAGAGAGAATTGTTATTTTTGGGAATTACGGTTGGGATTCCAATTGGGGGATTTTTGAGGGATTTGAATTGAAATTTATTTATTTATTTATTTTGAACTTGAAGGTGGGGAGATTCGAACTCTATATTTATAGGTGGAGTCATGTATAGAATTATCGCTGGTCTATACATGTAACCACAAAATTTATTTATTTTTTATTTTATTAAATACAAGAATTATCTGAACTTAATAAATACTTACTCAAAAAATCAAAATTTTCTAGTAAATACTGAATTCACTCGTAGAGATTGGATTTACATAATAAATAATATAATTGTATTATTGTTGAAATACCAAAAAAATCTCTTCTCATTTCCTTTCTTTTTCTAACATAAAACTGTGCCCATAAATTTGTTGTTAAAAATTAATCGTAAATCCAAAAAAATTTTAAAAATCCAAGGAAATCTTAAAATTTACTAAAAATATATGTTATAATTTATTATCTTTTAAAAAACATGATATAAACTTTAAAGGTACATATAAAATATGTTATTTATTATAATTTCTCTTTTATACCTACCTTAAATTATTTTATTTCGCTCTTCATTTCCATACATAATGTATTGGACGGAATTGATTGAATTTGAAATAAGTTTTTAATAAGGAAATTTATATTGACACCCCCAAGTATATAAACGCACCCCATTTTCCATATAAAATGACTAAAATGACCACTGTTTTATATTTGTTGTACAATTGCCTATTCAAGATTACTAAACCATCATTCCATCAATTGCAGATTAAACAAATTTTCTTATATACAAGTATGACGATTTTATTTTACCAAAAAAGTATAACGGTTTTTTTTTTGCCCCCTCTATCCATTAATTGTTATCATTCTTCTTCATTGGTTTAGCAAAACTGAAAAAAGAAATGCAAAAGCCCAAATGAGATATTTCTCAATTTTAGTTAAAGCACCCAAAGTGATTGTTATTTTTGTGCATTGCATCGAATAGGTTTTATGGTATGTCTAAAATAAAATTTTGAAATGAAATTTTTAGATTAAAATTGATTAATTTTTTAAAAATTAATTATAATTTTTTTATTGATTTAAAAATAAAAAATAAAAAACTGCAATAAAAAATTTAAATATTTACTCCTAAAACCAAACACATTCTTAATAAATTTTTCACTTTCGTAATTGGATTCGACGATAAATGTTAAAAACAGTCCTTGGTCAAATAGTATTAAATAAAAAGTGGGTGTTGACTAGAACGGCATTATTGAGCAGAGGCAAAGCTTCTCACCTAGACGGCTAGACGGGTCTTCTGAGTTTCAGAGGTAAGCTTCATTCTTCCTGCTGAAAAACCAAAACGAAAATTATGAATATTCCCAGTTTCAGTTTCTGTTTCTGTTTCTGTTTCTCTTTTGGCTGGCATGTTTGTAACTGTGGATTAAGATTATTCATAGATGGCGTTAGTTCTTGCTTGTGATATTGGTGAAATGTCCAAAATATGGTGTTGGGTCTGATTTCTTTCTTTTATGTTTCGTTTCTCAAAACTTAAAATTGTTTGAACTTGTGCGAGTTTTTTGGGTAAAAGCTGTGGCGAGATTGAAGAAACTCGTGTGTGAGGCCATAATTTGTAAAATCAGAGAACTAGAAGCTCCAAATCAGGCTATATAAATTAGACCCAGCTGAGTTTTGGGTGTGGAGAGAGAAAGAGAGTTCTTTGGAGCATGTTAAATTCTACCTTCTTTACTTTTCTGATTGGGGAGGGATTTCTTTTTTATGTCAAAAAGAGCAAATTTGTTGAATGTTCCAAAACATGGATCGTTCCTTGTAAGGGGTAAAAAGAAAATCAAGTCTCATATAAAAAATATATAAAGACAACAACAAACATAAAAGGATATTGGGCTGCCTTTTAGGATGGAAGTCCAATTCTTTGGAAATCTCAAATTCAACAAGGAATCAGAGCTCAGAACCCAAAAGGGTCATATGAGTGGCTCAATCCATCTAAGGCAACCACAATAATGGGGCGTGTAAAGGGTGGAGAGAAACCCAAGTCCCCCACTTAACAGATTGACCTTTTAAGACGGAAGTCCAATTCGTTAGAAATCTCAAATTCAACATTCTTTACTTGGGTTTGTTTAGTTAGCCACTTTCTTTCGTGGATAGACCTTTTAGGATATTGGGTGTGAAAGCCTTGTGACTTCATCCAGAAAGGTGGTCACCGCAAAGCAAGCTTTTTTTTTTTTTTTAAATAAATAAATTATGATATGAAACTAGTAGTTTTTTTGCAAATAAAATCAATTCAGAACTTTTTTTTTTTTACCTATAGCCAGGGTTTGTTCTCTCAAGTCACAAATCCCATCCACGTAACGGCTGGTATAATATGTTTGTCTAACATTTTTTCTGTTTTTCCCTTCATGGCCATATAACAGGCGACATCATCAACAGACAACAATCTTTATTTTTCATAAGGTGATAGAATCTACTCTCTTTCTCGGGCTTAACCAAACAATTTCAACAGTCTTTGCCCTTCACTTGAAACTCAAGTTTTAACCATAGAGAGGGGAATAGCTGTGTGGAAAAAATGGAGAGAGAAAGAGTTCATAAAACCCACATATTAGTCATTCCTCTTGCCGTCCAAGGTCACATAAACCCAATGCTCCAGTTCTCCAAACGCATTGTGTCCAAAGGATTGAAAGTCTCATTCGTCACTGCGTTTTCTAACAACGAGGCAAAGCAAAATCAAGCTGGCTTGATAAGGTTTGAGCCAATATCCGACAGGCTCGAAGAGAATGACAAAATAGAAAACATGGTTCAGTGGTTCCAAAACATTGCGTCGGAGAGATTGCCTGAGCTTATTGTGAAGCAAGAAAGCAATGGATGCCCTGTCAGTTGCATAGTATATGATTCAGCCATGCCGTGGGTCCTAGACTTGGCCAAACGGCTTGGTCTGCCCGGGGCCTCATTTTTCACTCATTCGTGTGCTGTGGCTTGTATTTACTACAACCTCCATCACGGATCGCTGAGAGTTCCCCTGGAAGAGCCTCAAGTTTCTTTAGCTGGGTTGCCACCCCTTAAGGCACACGACTTGCCCTCTTTTATTTATGATCCGGGGTCCTACCCATCATTTCTGAAATTAGTCATTAGCCGGTTTTCAAACGTATCTAACGCCGACTGGATCTTCTTCAGCAGTTTTGACGCCTTGGAAAAAGAGGTACTTCACAAACTCTCCATCACATTAGACGCATTGGAACATTGTGCTTACATGCATGAAATTGTTGCCATCTAGCATCTATTATGACTACAAATATGTGTTTACACACAATCCAAAAGAACTAATCAGTTTACGTTTAAAAAAAGTAATAATTGTCTAACTTTTTCTCATTTTTTAGAGGGACTACCTAATGAAAATATGATGCTAAAACAGCTTTTGAATTTGCTTACGTGTATTTTCAGATGCTAGTGGGTTACAGGTTAATTTTCTGGTTTTAAAAGTATGGAACTAAGTTATTAACACGGCTTAAAGTCATAAGATAAGTTTCATCTTTCTACATTTACCATGGCAACTAAATGTACTCTGCAGTTTCTTTACGATGGAACCTAGATAGAACCTCTAACGAAGGTGCAAAAACTTTCATCAAAGCTTCGCAATATAGCTGAAGCAATAGGTACTATATCTATATGTATATTTCTATATTCGTGATGTACTATTTATCCTGTTTGCCATAAGCGTAGAGATGCACTTCTGTAAGGTTGAGAAGCATGAAATTCGCATGAAACTCTCATACAGATTCCGTAACTTTTTACTGTGGGGATGGAGGTTGCATGAGTTTATAGTATAATTTGTCCATTATTGAAGAAATCCAGAACTGTCTGACTGATCTTCTCACATACGATTTCCAAAATTTTCTGGAAAAATAAGAATAAAAATAAAAATTAAAAGGTAGGCAACCATCCTGATATGCCTATGTTGAACTTATCTACTTATTACAAACATTGCTTCCACTACCTCCCTCATAGTGACCAGCTATGATAATGCATCAGTTCTCAGCTCTCCCATTCCACTCTGAATATCTCAGTCGAGACTCGAGAGGTACTCTGAAGTTTCTACGGATGATGTTAACTACGTCTCTATGATCAGTGACAACTTCTCCTCATTCACCCTTTTTTTTTTTTTTTTTTTTTTTTTCATCAAAACGAGTACTACAGGTAAATAAACATAATCAGAAGGTCTGAAGCAGGTTCATCGACTGATTACTCTTGTAGAAAGACTGTAACTCACCATTGCATCCTTGCATTCTCGGAGTGGCAAATCCCTTTTTTTTTCTCTGTATTTTAGCAGTATGAATTTGAAATAGATAATCTCATGAATTATGGCAAAGATATGTGTGGAAATATGCAGCTCTTTCCTTGAGTGAAAATCTTCACCTTCCATGGAGGATGCTGAGTGAAAATATTCTGCTTTTCATCGACAAGGAGTTATCATTTTCTGAAAAAAAAAAAAAAAAAACACTGTTGCATATTGATAAAACAGGTCTATGAACAAATCGTGTCGTCTTTGTTTAGTGATCCACTCTTTTAGTGTGTTAAACATAATCTGCATTCTGATCAGGTGATTAGCTGGATGAGAACTCTATGGCCTATCAAGACAATAGGACCAACCATTCCTTCAATGTACTTAGACAAGAGCTTGGAAGACGATACAGATTATGGATTCGGCCTCTTCAATCCCAACGCCGATACTTGCATGAAGTGGCTAGACTCAAAGGAAGTAGGTTCAGTCGTTTACGTATCTTTTGGAAGCATGGCCAATCTCGGAAACGAGCAGATGGAGGAACTAGTAGAGGGCATAAAGAGAAGCAACTGTAATTTCTTGTGGGTGGTAAGAGAATTGGAGCAGGGAAAGCTTCCTAGCAAGTTTGCAGAGGAGACTTCAGAAAAGGGTCTGGTTGTGAATTGGTGTCCTCAACTAGAAGTTTTAGCGCACAGGTCCACCGGTTGCTTCGTGACTCATAGTGGGTGGAACTCGACTCTTGAGGCACTGAGCCTGGGAGTTCCGATGGTGGTGATGCCGCAATGGACGGACCAAACGACCAATGCCAAGTTTGTTGCTGATGTGTGGCGTGTAGGCCTAAGGGTAAAGGTGGATCCAAGCGGGATCGTCCCGAGAGAAGAGATAGAGCTTTGTATAAGAGAAGTCATGCAAGGAGAGAAAGGGAAAGTTATCAAAGAGAATTCGATTAGGTGGAGAGAGTTGGCTAAAGAGGCAGTAGATGAAGGAGGAAGCTCTGAGAAGAACATTGAGGAATTTGTAGCTGAACTTTTATGCAAAACATATTGATTAAAGCCTCTAGCTATTCAACACTACAGACCCAAAATAAACCTAAAACAAACAATAACGGCCTTGGCAAAATCTGAGCCTTCCACACAGAACTTCTTGTTGCTAATTTAAGTGAATTGTATTTTCACATTACTGGTCCGCATTGTTACCGCAATGCTTTTACTTCAAGCAAATAAATGTGCAATTTAGTTGGACATATTTCATGTCTATATATATCTATAGACATATTTCATGTCAATTTATTTTTTCGGGTTTTTGTAAGCGCGTGTGCGTGTGTGTGTGTGCAGGCAATGATGGAATTAGAAATTTTTTTCAATGGAGGTGTTGTGAAAAATTTTTATTGAAAAGAGACCTATTTCAAATGTTGAATAGGGTACTATTGAATTTTTCTTGTAAAATGGGGACATGACAACGTATTTCTATTATTGAATAGGGTACAAAAATAATTTTATTGTAAAATAGGGATAGAACCACAATATTAAAAAAAAATTATTGGGTAAAAATCAAAGTTTAAAAAATTGAGTGGGGATATGCGTCCACACTCAATTCGTCACGCTTTGCGAGGCTAGTTGAAATTGCAACGCAATTCAGGTACAATAGAAATGGATGTAAACTTCTTACTAGACTAATACGCAACTATGTTCGGTACATGAATCTTGTGTCTTTAGTAGTAAACAAGAACATAAAACAGATAATCTTTCTTATTAAATAGCATTAAAAAACAAAAGGTCACTAGATGGGATTTTAATTTCCAATGCATGCAATTCCTGTGACACAACTTATAAAAAAACACCAAATGTGTGGATTAAGATCTTTTTGTGCGTTATATGTTATATTTCAATACAATATAAGATGTGTTGAGATACTTCATATATTTTATTTTAATGTAAAAATATTTGAACAATATATCAATTTATTTTATTATTTATCCCTTCACATTTTCTATCTATTATTACTAATCTAATTACATTTTCTCTCACATCAATACATATTAGAATTACTATTCAAATGTAAACAACTCAAACATACATCATATTTTAATATAATATAAAAACGGGATATCCAAATGGATATTGTGTTCTATTTATTACATTAAAATACAATATAAAATAAATGTATCTTACAAACGAACCATCAGCATATGTTATTAAGACGTTAATTGTTTTTAAGTTGAAACAATCTCGCCCCCATGTCAAATGTGTGGGTTGAGATTTCTAAATCTCATTAGTTGGTTTTTTTTTTTTAAGCTTGAAAATCTCGTTAATATAGGCTTATTCTCATAACCAACAAGTCCCAAACTCACACCTATTTCCTTCCACAAAGAGAGCAAAAATGGTATTGTTAAAAATAAACACATGGCTTTTGTTTGTAGGATTATCATGCTTGTCATATCCCCTTCTTTCATCCTTTCTTCCAACAAAACACCAAGCTTAGATAGGGCCTCTCAAGGCAGTGGCAACCCCGGTTCGGTCCAAGCTGGCGGTGGTTGGGCTTTCGGTGCGGATGCGGATCCCCATTCAATGGAAACTGCGCCTTAGATTGGGGTGTGGCCCCAGGTCCTGGAGGCATCACTTTCCGTTTCGGGTTCGGTGTGGGGCAAAACCCATATGGCGGTGGGTTCGGGTTCAGGTTTGGGTGGAGCAGCTCTACTTCAACCGGGGATAGTAACTCACCGTCTCCTGTAGTCGGTGGTGGTGGCGGTGGCGGTGGCGGTGGCGGCGGTGTAAGTTTTCAGTTTGGGTTTAGTGGTGGTTTTGAGACGTCACCCGGTAATACTAGGTTCAATGATGATCGTAAGATTGCATCAAGAAAGGATTTGCGTGGTAACAACAATAATAATAATTACATGCATGGACGTGATAGAAAAAGCTAACCATTACGAGCCATTTAATTTGTGGTGATCTTTCTATGCCTTTTATTTTGTGTTATATACATGTTAATATATATATATATATATATATAACAGGTGAAAAATGCTATATAAGTTTCTCTAATATACTCTAGTGTGGGAAAAAGTAAGTTTGTGACCTCAAACAATAATGGATTTCAATGCGGCAAAGAAAGAATATTTGAGTATTTTTCATTATTAAATATTTTATTAGGGTGAATGTTGTTTATTTTTCCATTCGATAAATTTTCTCTCTCTTCTTCTCTCTGTATTTCTTTCTCTTTTTTTCACTCTCTTTTGTTTCTTGTATTAAAGAGTCATAAAATTTTTTATAGTTTATCCTTAGCTTTCGTTATAATATCCATTTGTACACATAGCTTTACACTATTAACTAACGAGAAAGGTTAATGTAACTACCACAAAGTTCTTCTAAATTTGTCAGTCGATAAAAGTTTTTATAACCTATCAAATATTTGTATAAAAAAAAAATCCTTCTATAATACTTATTATGAAGTTTTTGGATAGCAGTTTGGAACAATTATGAAAACATCCACATCCTAAGCATCATAATAAAATTAAGGACATTAAAATAATAATAACAATGATAATTATTATTTTTTTTTTTAAAGGAAGAAGAGGAAGAGCACGATGAACATATTTTGGGCCCAGAAATAGGCCTAATTGGAAATCTAGGGCCCAACTAGAAGCCCATTTTGAAGTTACGGAAAAAGAACGAACGAACGAATAAACAACACAAGGAAAGGCAAAGGACAAACAAACGAAACAAGCAGGCGAAGATGTTTGGTTTACGAGGAGGTTCTGCTTCAATCTTCACTAATATCCGTCATCAAATTCTTCAATCTCTATCTGTAAGTTATTCTGATTCAATGCAAATTGAAAGAGTTAAAATGAGTTTTTCCTACATTTTCTCGGTATCCAAACAGGCAATGATGCAAAATTTTTGGATATAATTGGGTGCAGAATCGATGGCAAAGAGCGGAAACGATGTTCGTGAAAGCGGGAATGGAGATACCGGACGAGAAGAGGCTGGAATACGCGCTTCCGTACATCCATGGAATCGGGAGAGCCAGAGCTCGCCAAATCCTCTCCGATCTCAGCTTGGAGAACAAGCGCGTCAGGGACATGACCAAACGTGAGGTCTTCGTCCTCGGCGAAGAACTCTCCAAGTACGCCGTCGAAAGAGAATTGGTAATGGTTTTCTCTTGCCCTAGCTCTGTTTTGGTAATGGTTTTTTTTTTTTTTTCCCCCCTCTGATTCAATGGCGATTTTTGGATGGGTCCAGAGGATGTATGTGGAGAGAGACGTGAGGAGATTGGTGGAGATTCAGTGCTACAGAGGGATGAGGCATAGCGAGGGCTTGCCCTGCAGAGGACAGAGGACCAAGACCAACGCTCGAACCAAGAAGAATCAGAGTCTTCCTATGAGGAAGAAGAAATGAGCAGTCAGTCACATTTCCTGTTTTCTCTTTCTGGGTTTATGGGCGGTTTTGGGAGTAAGAAATTCTAAATGTTCAAATTTTTCCCTGTCCAGAGATAAAATTCAATTCGGTTCTTGAAGTAGGATGACTAAATATTTTGAGTAAATGGGAAGTTTTTGGTTGAAATATTTTGTCGTTATTAATATTTTCTTCTTAATCATACCGAATATTTGCATTTTGCGTGAATGTGAAAATTTGATGTGTGCTTGATCGTCTCTCGTTTAGTTTTGATTACTCTCGGTAGTAAAGAATTCGGGTGTTCTTAATCAGGGACACTCCCAAACGGTTCTTTGAAGATGATTTAAAAAAGCAAATTTAAGTGCCTGGGTCATTTAAACCTGTGCAAGCTGAGCTGGGTTTATGATGTTTTGTCAGGTTGAGCTAGCCACTAAGATTTTGGCCAGCCACTAAAGTGAAACTTAAGATCAGACATGATACGTTGGACAATGAGAATAACAAGAGGGAGAATTGTTTGGTTTCATAACGTTTCATCCCAACTTTAAATATCAACCCTGATTGTATTCTTTCAGCTGACACAGGGATTAAAGCTAGGATCCTTAGCGAGTATTCAAAGAAAAATGATCAAGGAATAAGGCGACACTTCTAAGTTGATTCTAGGTTGATAAATGAAGTGCCGGACGTCGACTGGTAACTTTGACAGGGAATCAATCGATCAAAATGCAGCTTGAGGAGAACACAAGTGCAAATAATGCTAAAAGGATCTTGCATGTCCTCTAAAAAATGTCCCAAATTCTACAATTGAGGGCTTTGACAACCAGTAATATTTACACATGTATTGTGCATCATAAGGAAGCATTTGACTTGTCCTAAAATCGCTATATGAAATATATAACTAAAGTTTAAATCCCCATCTCGGATGACCAAATAACATGTTCAAACAATGAAGAAGTCCGATAATCTCAATAAAATTCACTAATAAAAGCAGCACTCAAATTCGAAGGATTTAAGGTTTCTCAATACCAACTGCTTAACAATAGTATGAAGATTTTAGCCTACATAAGTAGCTTGTGGTTATGGCCAGTTGGCTAAAAAGTATCCAAGAGCCAACATAAGTTATTGAAGGGTAAAATGAATATCTATATAAACACAATGAAAAAGGCCACTTATTTACCAAAAATAAAAAAGAAAAACACACAATGAAAAAGGAAAATTGCCGTCATCTGATCCCGGATTCTTGTTCACCCGGATGACCATGCAGGGTGAATTGTGACCTCGGTTCAATCGGTTGAGCAACAAAAAGAAACAATGAGTCTCATTCGTGCATTACCAGAAGAAAGTAGAAGTTCACCATAATTTCTTTTATTTGTAGTCAAATCAATGGAAATGTAAATGCCATCATAGAGCTTGCTCTACACACACACACTCACACAAATCCTACCAGAAATAGTTTCACAGCTCGAAAACAGAGCAAAAATGAAGCAAATAACAGATTAGATGCACTGGTTGCAGGTAGAGAGAACGAAAAATTGGAACCAAAGTTTTGGCCTTTCTTCATAGCATCCCAACAGCCAAATAGCGTAAAATTTTGTGTGAAACAATTTTATATTTATTAGAGCTGATAGTAATTTTCGGACTTCCAGATTGATCCTAACTTTCTTTTCTGCTTTACAGGCACAACACAGCCGTCCTTAAATATTTTCTAATCCTAAGTTATATCTGATGAACCAACTTTGAATAAATGCAAACACAATACAAGAACATGATTAAGAGTTACCATGAGATACACTGCCATGAACCTCAAATCCACAAAGAAAACATGACAAGAAGTTGCATTTCAAAAGGGTAATTACGAATTCGATTAACTGAAATCATATGCAAGTCAATACAACAGTATATCAATTTCACAAAAAGAAGTGAAAAGAGCAATGTGGTTAACGAGGGGCCTTTTTCTTTCCAGCAATGGCTACCCTCTTACCCTTCAATGTCCTACAGTTGTTCTTCGTACGCTGTCCTCTGCACGGAAGACCCTGAATGTGGCGTACCCCTCGGTAGCACTGGATCTCCTTCAATCTCCTAATAGCCAGAGCATTGAAACGCCTCTGAAAAAAAAAAACAACAAGAAAAACCCCCACAGTCAAACTCATTCGTGCCAGACCCCTAAAGAAGTAGAAGAAACCATCTAGAAATTTCAATACTAAATGCTTAACAAAATACTTATACAGATATATAGAGAAATAGAACCGACGCAAAGAAAACTTCTAAGAGACACAACGAGAACTCAAGATGAGGAAATCTGAAACTAAATATTAATTCATCAACCACAACTGAATTCAACTTGCAATCACTAAAGTATTTATAGAGAAAGAGAAAATAATATCTTGTTCCTCGTCAACTACTCTCACCCACCCTCTACTCAATATCAAAACAATAGCATTCTTAATTCGCCAAAAATGATTATCAAGTGTGTAGTAAAAACCAAGTCCACCACAATAAAATGTGAATCAAGTCTAAACTTAAACAATATATATATATATATATATATGTTACATCAGAACATGACATGAACCAACAAAACTAAACGAGATTTAGGGGCATATTTACAAGGATATAGTGGAGTTAAGTTACCAAGTCACCCTCAATCATGTACTTAGAGACCTCGTCTCTAAGAGTGATGAGTTCGTCTTCGGAGAAGTCTTTGGTGAGCTTGTTTTCTATGTTGAGGTCGTTAAGGATTTTGTGAGCTCGGGTTCGACCAATCCCATGAATGTACTGCAGCGAGAACGCGATCCTCTTGTTGTTCGGAATCTCCACTCCTCCAACACGTGCACATTTCACGCTCAACCCACCAATCTCCTCACCCCAAAAAAAAAAAAGGAGGAGAGAGAGAGAGACCCAATTCAAAACTCAGTAAAAGAAAACAACTCATGACCCTCAATTCAAGCTAGGTACAGATTTTGCAGAGAAAATCCGAAATTTGAAGCCGAAAAATGAGATTTTGGAAGACCCATTTGGATAGAGAATTACCTGAGGAGGGTTTGAAGAAGGGAAAGACAGGCGGTTGGAAAGAGAGAGAGAGCTTAGACCATTGCAGATTGCAGAGAGCGAAGGCGCCACAGGCATAGCCAGCGTTTGTGCCATTTTTTCTTCTCCCTTCTTCGGTTTGCTGTGTGGATGAAGATGATGTGATCTTCTTCGCTTATCCTGTTGGTATCGTTCGTCAGAATTCAAATGGATTACAAGCCCAATTTTGTCAGCTGGCCAATACAGGCCATAGATATAAGGCCCAACATTCTCTTACACTTCTCTCGCGCGCTTTTTTTTTTTTTTTTTTTTTTCTTTGAAGACAAGAAATGGAATTATATGGTCATTTCTTTTTAGAAAAATTATGCCATCATTTTACAAGTACAACTACTACCATCCATGTTCTTTTTGAATTTGGGATGCGAGACTCGAAGTCTATACTTTAGAACATCTTTAATATAATGTTAATTTAGCCTGTCAATGATAAAATTTAGCATTTGAATGGAAAAGGTGCACTCTAATAGTGTTATCTTTATTGTTAAATTTATCACATGCTAAAATTTGTGACAAACTTGCCATAAAAAATATTCACTGTCAAATTTAACTTTTACTTTTTATTAGTTGGTGTCTTCATTTTACAATATAATCATTACAGTATTTTTTTTAATTATTTAAATGTTGAAAGTTTAACTTTTACTTTTACAAATTTCAAAGCATAACAAAGATGACAAAAAGTATAATTCTTTGTTTGGTAGAGTGAAAAATGAAGAGGAAGGAAATTAAAGAGGGATTTTGGAGAGGAAATTTGAATTTTGGTTGTTTGGTAGAGAGTAAATTGGGAAGAAAGGGAAATTCAAAATCCATGGGGCATACTACATTTTAATCCTTCCAACTTTAGGAAGAAAAATGGATGGAAATTTTTTTTACAAAGTAAATGTAGGGAAAATACCTATTATGGCCTTAACCAATCATCATCTCTATAATTACATGAGGTTATAATTGTAATATACATTTGATTAGGCATTTTCTTTCTTGTTTTCTTTCTTTTTCACCAAACAACATTATGGAAAACCTCACTCATTTCCATCACTTAGAGATTTTACTTTTCTTTCCTTTCTATTTTCCATCCCTCTTATCAAATATAGCATAAATGTCATTAGAAATAACATTATATCATTAGAGTATAAAGTATGAGAATGTCATTTTTCACTCTCTTTTGTAGCAAAGATAACATTGGCATAATTCAATACATTGAAAATGGTCTGATGATCAAGTCAGCCATAAATTACTAGTAGACTATACCTGTAAACACTATTATTAAATTACTATCACATGTTGGTAATAATACTAATATGCTAATTTGGTCACACACACAAAAAAAAAAAAAATTCCACTCAGTATTTTAACCCTATTGCGAAGTTTGGTAGAGTAGAAAAAATGGAAGAAAATAAATGATTGGAGGGATTTTATAGTAGAAAATTAAATATTATCTTGTATGCTAGAGAGAAAATTAGAAAGGAAAAAAGTAGAATTTTTATGGACCTATCATTTTTCAATCCTTTTTGAACTTTGAAAAATTGGGAGAAAATATTTTGAAGAAAAATCAAAACTATATATATAAATGCTCATTTATATTTCCGAAGTTACAATTTAATTCCAAATTTTTTTTTTTTCGAAAAAAAAGATATTAAAAAAATACTTACATATTTCAATTTATATGTATCACGTTTGTTATGTATTCTGTCCAAATTTAAAATTTTTCTAATTACTAGTTGAAACACATGTTTTGTTCTGCACATGTTAGGCTCAATGATGTGTTTTAATACATTATTTCAAATTAAAAAAAATCATTTTATTATAAACGCAAATCCAAAAATCCACATTATACTTATTCGTTTTAAACACCAATTTATTTTAAATTGTTGTTTCAAAATGAATTTTTTCATTTGAAGATAGTGTATCAAATTTAAGAGAGTTGAGCATAGTCTTATTTAAATATATATCTTTTAAAATGTCTTGACGTGGATTTATGAGAAAGTCATTTAAATAGAACAAAAAATTATTTCAATAGGATAATATTAAAAAAAAAAAGTAATTATGTTTTTTTTTTCCAGTGAAATGGCAACTTTTATTCCAAATTAGCAATATCAGCTCTTACAAAGGGACCTAAAAACTTAGGCAGACAATCAATCCAAATATGAGAGCATGAACTAGAAATAGTTAATCTAGCCAATAAATGGGCTATGGAGTTCCCTTTACGAGGCCAATAGCAAATAGAGCCACTCCTCACTTGCGAGCACGAATCACAAATGTCCCCAATGACATTTGCTTCAATGGACCGGCGAAGAAACAACTCGATAGACGTTAATAGCATCCGTTTGAACAGTTCAACTTGAATAGCCACGTGATAAAGCAAACCAAGTGCCTTCCCTGACTACCAAGCATTCCTCTACATAAGGGGAAAAAATACCAGACACACGCTGAGAGACGGCCCCTAGCACTAATCCTTTGTCATCCTGCACCACCACCCCAATACCCACAAAGCCCAAAGCATCATCAATCGCCACATCAACATTGAGTTCAATACAACCCTGTGTTGGTTCTCTCCAATTAAGCTTCAGGACTTTTTGCTTTGGACTTGCCACACCATCAATACCATTGCACATTAGGTAGTCTCCAAGTAGTCTTCCAATCCTTTCAATAGCTCCAGGGGCACTATCCCATCTTCCTTCAAAAACACGTTTATTCCGATCGCCCCAAATAGCCCAAAGAATCATGCAGAAAATGTCAAAATCATCCCCATGACACCTATCTGTAACGAACACACATAGAGAGCTAACAAGACCTCCTTTGAATCGTTCCAGCACACGTCGAAGTGCGGTATCCATCCAAATATCGCGAGCTACAGGGCACAACCAGAGAGCATGAGAAGAATCTTCAACAGATTCCCCACAACGAGGACGACAAAGATCCACCGACACACCTCTTTTGGCCAAATGAGCTTTGGCTGGGAGAGCACCATGGAATGCACGCCAAGCATGAATCTTTATTTTGTTAGCGACCTTTTCCACCCACAGCTTCTTCCACCACAACTCAGATGAACCGCCACTGGAGCTACAAGCAAAGAGTTCGTCTTCCATCTCCAAATGGTATCCAGACCGTATTGTGTATATTCCACGAGGATCAAAATGCCAAACCAAGCAGTCATTTCTTCGCCAAACACTTAATGGAATACTCAGAATAAGCTCTCTATCAATTGGCCAAAAAAAAAACTCTAAAATCTAAGCATGATTCCAACCTGTCTCCATAATAGGTGATGAGACTCTCAGTTCATTGTGGTCCACTCAAGGAGTCATAACCGGTTGAAAAGTGTGTGGTCTGGACAGCCAAGGATCGTGAAAAACACGCACATCATCTCCACACCTAATTTTCCAGTGAAGACCCTTCTCAGTAACTCCCCAACCCCCAACAAATACTAAGCCAAGTGTAAGAGGGATTATGACCCTCATTAGCCTCACAAAATTGGAGTTCGGAAAATACTTTGCCTTTAGAATTCTTGCCATGAGGGAATTCGGATATGTAAGAATCCTCCAGCCTTGTTTAGCAAGTAACGCCCGATTAAAAGCCAAGATGTCCTGCCCATCCCTCTTATCACTTCAGGCCAGTATGACTTATCTCATCTAACCCAATGGATCTTCCTATCTTCGACATCACCACTCCACCAAAACCGGGAAATAAGGGATTTAATTTCATCACACAAACAAAAATGAATATTGAACACACTCATCGACTATGTTGAGGTAGCTTGGGCCATAGCCTTAATTAAAATCTCTCTACCACCAACTGAAAACATTTTCCCTTTCCAAAGTTGAAGCTTTCTAAACATCTTCTCCCAATGATCACTATAAACCTTCCCTTTATTCCTACCAAGAAAAGAAGGCAGCCCCAAGTAGACATCATGAGGGTCACTGCGAGACAACCCAATAGTTCTAAGAATATCATTCCTATCACCCTCTGACATGTTTGGATTGAAACTGATAACTCTTTTGGAGATTAATTGCTTGACGAGAAGCTCTTTCATACTTGCAAAGAATATCCTTAATCACCATGCAGCTCCCGATATCTGCTTTTCCAAAAAGAATGCTATCATCTGCAAACAACGAATGATTTACCTTTGGCGCAGCCCCTGCACAGCCGATACCCGAAAAAAGCCCGCTCCTCTCTGCACTTCCAAGCAAGGCCGAAAAACCTTCTGCACAAAGAAGGAATAAGTAAGTGGATAAAGGGCAACCTTGCCGCAACCCTCTAAAAGAAACCACTTGCCCCACCAACTCTCCCTCCAAAAGAAAAGAGAAAAGAGAAGTGGAAACACAATCCATCACCCGATCAATCCACGGGCAAGAGAATCCCTATTTGCACATGGTCGCTCTAAGGAATGGCCACTCCACTCTATCATATGCCTTACTCATATCTAACTTCAAAGCCATTAAGCCACTCTTCCCCACTATCTTGCGGCAAATCGCATGCATCGTCTCATATGCCACAATAATGTTATCAGAAGAGATAATGAAATGAGAAATTAAAATTTAAAGAGGATATTTAAGAAAGAAAGAGAAAATATGAGTGTTAAAGTTTTTTTTTTTAATTATCGTAAAAATGTACTATAATAATTTTAACTTGTATTAATCAAATTAATAATGTGCTTACCACACCATTTCAAATCCAATGTATTCATTTTATTTAAAAATCAAATCCATTTTTTCAAAATTTGCATTATATTCATTTTTATCTCTCAAACATCCTTTCAATAAGTGAAAAAGTAAGAAGTAACATATAAATTTTTTAAAATAAATATGTATAAAGATCATATAAAAATTGGGAGAAAAAAAAAAGTGAGGACAAAATTTTATTTTAAATATTTGGAATATTTTTTAAAATTATCAAATAATAGAGATTGTATGTTTTAACAAATAATAAAAATAGTAAAATAACAATATGTTAAAAACAATACCAATAATGTGATTAAAAAAAAAGGTGGGGGGGGGGGGAGAACAATTTTAACATATCTAATGTAAATAAAAGAAAGAATATCTTGAATATAAAAATAGTAAAAAGAAAAGAAAAAACAAATGCAACCATTAGATAGAAAGGGAAAAAATGAAAAAAGACTAGAAAAACCTTGGGTTGATACGTGTAAAACGAGGAGAAGAACAACCTTAATTCTTTTATGTGTTAGAAAAAATGACCATTCCATAACCCCTTTAAAGAAATAGGGACCTTTTTAACTAAAAAAATAGAAATCAACTCGTAATTTTGTAAAAAAAAATATTAAAGACCAAATAAATAATTTACAAAAAAACAAAAACAAAAACAAAATATACCAAATATAATGCCAATTAATTGCTTGTTTATTCTAGCCAATTATTACTAAATATAACAACTTATTTATTAGTGCTGACAATAATCAGCTTCGGCTCAAGCATAACTATCAACTACAACCTAACAAAGCCTCAAACTCAAACGAACTTGAACCTCCCCAAAGAATGAAATATAGAGGCCAAACAAAGCAAGTAGCAGCAACAGCAAAGATTCAATCCTCAAGTGTCGTTCAAATTACCAAAAAAGAACAAAGAAGAAATATAACCATGCACCGACTAAGCAAGAATAAGAGTAATAAACTTAAATAAACCCAAATTCTTTAAAAAGTGATAATTTTAAATTTTTTTTTAACCATACAACTTTGAACACTTCTTCTTTTTTTTTTTTAATCATTCAAATCATTTTCATCTGATTCTGTTAAAAAACTCACGAAATAATCCCATAAAAAACACATTTATGTTTTTTTTTTTTTAAACAATACCTTTAAAAAGATAAAAATACCCCTTCCCCACGACGAACTTAGGCCACCCCTCCCCTCAACCTGTGTTTGAGAGAGAGAGATTTTTTTTATTTTTTTAATTAAAAATTATTAAATTATTAAAATATCTTCTCAAATTTAGATCACATACAATTAATATACTCCGTTAGAAATTTTGAAATAGAAATTCTGAAATTTAACAGAATTTGACGAAAAAAACTGAAATAATCGAGAGAATAGGAATTTAAGACCGTTTCAACCAAAACAGAAAATTAAATATGAACAAAACCATTATTTTAAGTCATCATTTAAAGAATTCAAAGATTATTTAGACAAATTCCTCCAAGAATAATTACCTTGAAGACATTCTACCCAAAACAAAGTTAAAAATATCGCAACAAAAAATAGAGTCCAGCATTAAGAGCATGAACCATGTCTTCATCATATCATATTGAATTAAAAGTTAATACACACAACTCAAACTCCTAAAATCAAGTAAAACACGCTAATTGGCCATGTTTCCAATTCACCCTAGATTTGCACTTGGCCATACACACCCATATGCATATGCACATATATATATATATATATATATGCATATAAATGCCATACCAAGCTCCACCGAGGGAGAAATGAAAACACAACACTATCGCACTTGTTTTCAGACGAATACCACACAAGGATCACAGATGAAAGAGCCTAACATCTTAGAAACTGGTCGACAAAGTTTTTTTATATGTACAACAAATGCTAACTGCAAACTTTAGAAATTAAAAGAAGCTATTTCGAAGTGGTTAACCAGACGAGGACGTGAACAAACTGCAGCGATCGAAGCCGAACACGGTTTTAATTCGCCGGTGCATTGGCCGATGACTTGTTGATGGGGTGGTGCGGGGCGGCGGCCACACGTCGACCGATATTGAAGCCTCGAGGGGAGGCGGATCCGTCACACGCCGGGTTAAACATCACCGGCAGGTAATTGTCCGAGTGGCAAAAGAAAACCTTCGTCTGGAAACACCTCTTCAACGAGAAAAGCCCCTGCAGGTTAAATTAGAACTTTAAAATCCACAACAGAAATATATCAAACACATTGTACAGTAAAGTGAAAATTCTCGCATTGCAGAAAATTTTGATCATGTTTTCTGTTCAGATCACTGTTTTAAATCCGCACTTCGAAGTTTTTTCAACAGTAGTTTTTCTCGTACAAAATTTAAATTTACTGTTTGAATCGTAAGCGTGAACTTATGATCTAAGCGGGAACTAATAACCTGGATTTTTGCAAGTGTCACCTCACAAATCTTGTTGTTCTTCTCGACATGCCAATCATACTTGTTGAACTGCTCATAAAATTTCCAAGCAGCTGCAGCGGAGGTAAAGTTGACAAATGCGTAACCCAGATTTGCAACTTTCTTCTCTTTCCAAAACTTGCTACAAAAATTTCAAAGCAACAAAAAGAAAGCGAAGATTAATGTCGGAATGCCACAAACAAGTGAGATTCCACAAGAACATAACAAAAAAAAAAAACCGACTTGAAATCCATTGGTAGGTAGAGAAAATCAAACGCTGACTTATCGGCTGTGTCTGCAGTAGCCTCAACATTGTCGTTCTTCTTCTTACAGAACTTGTTCAGTATCACAAGCAAATTTCGCCGACTGAGGAGAACAAAAAAATAGTGTATTTTTAACTGAAACAGAAAAAAATATGTATATATACACATATATAGAGGGAAAGAGAAAGGATGTACTTGAACTGGTTTGGGATGTTCTTGATCATGACGGTGGTCTTACCAGACCTCTCGAGCTCTTCCAAATCCGCCGGAAAAGGAATAACACTGCGACCGACGGCCTGATCGCCTCCAGCACAACCATCTTTTCCGTCCATCGACTCCGGCGAAGCCTTCTTCGGAACCCACCGGCCTTGGCCGCCGGATCTCGGCCGATGATTCGAACCCACCAGAACCTTGCCACGACGGAACCCTATCGAACCCATGAAACGCTTCTGATCATCCTTGCGGTTGCGATCACCGTCCCTGCCGGCGTCGATCATCGCCGGACGGAGGAGGACCGGGCAGGGGCGAGCTGGGAAGTAGGTGACTTTGTATGTAAAAGTTGGCCGATACATACAGTTGTTATACGGAAAACCCATGAACGGGTTTTGGGTTGGAAATGGAGTGACTGGACTGAAAGTGAAAGGATTGGCATTAGGGTTTAGTGGTTTTGTTGACATGGTGGTTTTGGTCTGAGTTTTGCTATACTCCGCCATTAGAGAGCTCTGATGAAAAACAAGGCTTTTGTTGTGTTTCTTGAATTTGTAGGGGAGAAAAGGAAGTATACAGAGGAGAGAGAGAGAACGAAGAGAGAGAAAGAGGAGAGACAGAGAGAGAGAGAGAGAGAGAGATATCTGCTGATTCTGAGTATTTGCCAATAAGTGTGAAAAGAGAAATCTGCAATGATGAAGAGTTGGAATATGGGGATTTCTGATTAACCCAATCTGTCTGATGCATTTAATGCAAGGCTCTCCCACGTTACAAATGAAAAATCTCAATTTTTTATTTTATTTTATTTTTTTGTATTTTCTTATTACTACTTTGGCGGCGACACTCGTAGAGTGAGACAGAGACTTTCATGTTTCTGGACTCTCCCTCTCTCTCTCTCCAAAAAAGAGACTCCTCAACTCTACTTTCTGCAGACCTTTGTCCAATTCCTTTTTTTTTTTTTGGGATAGAAGTGTGTACAATACAATGTACTTGTGCCCTTTGTATAAACGGAAGAGCTATGACGGTGAATGAATCTTTTTTTTTTATTGTCGGTAGAAATTTTAACCGTTTTATTTTATGAATTATTTTTTAACCATTTGATTCATATACTTGCATTATAAGCTAACGTTGTTAGTGGATTGGAAATAAAATTTTTAAATTAAAATTAATTATTAATTTTATTAAATTTTTAAAAAAAGATAAAAATTAATATAAAAAAATACAGTTTAATTAGCATTTGTTTGGTTCACTCTTTTAAACTCAATTTTTCAACTCAAATTTTATCTTTTTTCTCAAAAGTCTTTGTCTTTTTTTCCAAAAAGTTTTTTATCTTTTCTGAAAAGTCAACAAAATTTACTATTTCAACTTCAAAAATACAACTCAAACTAACGAACCAAACGAACCCTTAAGGTTAAACTCAAACTGCAAACCAAATAGAACCAATACTTTTCACTTCAGTTTTGTAAATCAAGAACATATCAATAAACTCGAGTAGTGTACTAAAAATTTTCACTTCAGTTCTTCAAGGGTTTATTTGGGGTCATATTTAGAAACGGTATTTTAAAAATTTTAAAATGTACATTTAGTGAAAATGAATTATTTGAAATGAAAAAGTGTAAAAATTTAAAACGTGTTTGGAAAAAAATTAATAATATAGATCTTATTTCGATCCTCTCAAAATATTTTATAATTTGAAAATAAAAAATCATTTCATTACGACTTAAATGACAAAATTATTAACTTTTAAAATTTGAGTTTTTTAAAATATTTGAAAGATAGAATAGTAAAATTGAAGAAAAATAACAAAAAAACAAAAAAAAAACTTTTGGAAAACACTTTTTCAAAAGTGTCCCTAAACATCCCCTAACATAAGTATATTAACAATCAAGCAAACATAGTGCTCTTTAATAAAACTTTAAAGATTTATATAAAAATTTGATCCACTTGAAAAAAAAATCTAATAATACAGGGTAAAAAAAAAATACACTACCATATGAATAGTCAGAAAACACCGTTATTATGAATCATAACATATAGAAGAAGAAAAAAATTGAAAAAATATTTCCAAAACATCCAATTGATGAGATGACTATCGAAAGAATCATTAGAGAAAAGAGTTTAGCATGCGAAAACGCATGATATGGTCGAAGCGCCATTCAAATAGCAACGCAAAGCCCTCATACACCACCACCATTGTCGCTGAAAGATCGCGTTGCCTTCCCCACAAGGATACCACCGTAGCACAAATTAAACCTCTAAAAGAAATCAGTTGCCTTATATTGAATTGCACTAATAACGATGTTTCAAACCAAGGTCCATCAGCTTTCTGTGTGGGGAGAGAGACTGTAATCTATTACTATTTATGCGAAGTTGAAGTTGTTTATTATTCAAAACTTTGGTTTTTTTTTTTTTTTTTGTGGGTTTTTTTCAATTTTTTTTTTCTAGATGAAATCATTTGATGTTTTTTACTCTTTAGTGTTATCATTCTTTATTATTATTCTATATCTTTTAGGTTGAAAAGTTTTTACTTGTTTTATTTTTATTTTTTATCCCTTTTTTTTCATCTTTTGCTCTTAATTTTTTGAAAAAATACTTTTGATTTGCTTATTTCATTTAGAAATTTTATATCTACATTCTTTTTAAATAAAGAAACTTAAAATTAATATATATATATATATTAATTTTTAAGTTTCTTTATATATATATATATATATATAACAAACTAAATCCACATGTACAAAACATGTACATACAACTAGTATCTTTTAAAAGTTTAAAAGTCTCACATTGAAAAATTACAAGCAAGCAAATTGATTTAAATAAGCAAATGACATGTAGTATTGCTTGTAGTATTGCTTGTATATATATGGGTGATACTATGTTACTATCAAGCATCATATGCATGAGGGCAATGGGGCGTTTACGACACTTTCAAGCGCACGCTATATCATCGTAAGGAGCTCTCTTATTTATTTGCTTAAAATTTTTCAGATTTAATCTATATCATTGTTCCAATTAGAGATGATCTAATGATCGATATAAATTAATGTCGGATTTTATGTGAATAATTGCTTATATAATTCGGTCAAAATTTAATTACTATTGTCTAACTTTTCTATCTATTGACTAATAGATATATTTGTTATAGAGTAACAGCTTTTCAATTTTAAAAAAAAAATCATATTTTAACTAAATGTGATGTCTACTGTAACAATTGGATAATTTCATGAATAAATATGTTTTTTTTTTCTACTACAAATAAAACTCTAAATTAAGATTCACCTTTTGTCATGAGATTCACTAAGATTGTTATTTATTAACTTTATGGGTTTATTTTTTCTTGGAAGTAATTTATCATAGAAACCCTAACCAATTTTATACTAAGTGCAAATAAAACTTTAAGATCACTTTTTTTTTATGCCTCAAACCCTCTGTTTTTTGCCTCGGTTTTCTTTTCATTCTTATCTTCAACGCTTTCATCCCGCCCAAAAGGAAGTTTCGCACGACACATTGTCCCCGTTACTAGAAATTCAAGATCGGAAGTTCAATGATGCGTCCTTTCAAAACTCCGACCAACTCACGCCCTTCAACACTCTCTTCCTTTATCTCTCACTTGTGGATTGTAACAAAGGGGTTGTATGATAAAGTAATATAATTTTATTAATTAATATTTAATAAAGAGACAAGTATTAACTGCTCACACTGTTTATTATTCCGTATCAAATTCCGACTTCTAGTTCTACCCAAATCAGGATAGTATAAACAGGAGTGCTCATGACATCGCACCACATAATTAAAGTGTGATCATAATTGAATCACAAGAACCGAGGCAGATAACAATGCCTTCTTTTTTATTTATTTATTTATTACATTTTAGATTTTAGCGACTTTAATTAAACTCTCCGGGGCAATCCCATTTTTTCTCATCCTGGCTTGATTGAATTTGTTCTCCCAGTTAATATATATATATATATATATGTATGTATCAGCAGTCTTCTAGATATCATATATATTTTTTTTCACAAATATTACGTTTTTGTTCTTGGTAAATTAACGTAATGATACGTTATACATGACAAAAAGATGTTTCTTTTTACTTTTTGATTGGAATAATACAACATTTTTTAAGGTAATTATTTAACATCCGTTTAGATTGTTAGTTAAATTAAAAATTTTTAAATTGGAATTAGTTAATTTTTTAAAAACTAATTATAATTTTTATTGATTTTTCAAAAAAAAAAAATACAATAAAAAATACAGTTTAAATTAAAGTTAAACTTATATGCCAAACAAAACCTTAGTACTCTCTCATAATAGAAATTTTTGTTGATGAAACATGTTCATAGAAGTCAATAAAAATTTTAACTAGTTGTTAAAAAGTCAATCAACTATAATGTAAAAATTTCATTTTTAACCGGTCAACCAAACACACCTTAAGAAGTCTATATTTTAACATTCAGTTGGTATATTATTTTAAAATAAAAAAAATCATATGAAAATGAGAACATAAAATGAATAGGTGTTTAGTAGAAGAAAAATGAATATAATATAAATTCAGAAGAGAGACAAAAATGTATAGTTTCGTTACTGTGGGCAAACTGTATTATAGTCATGTCCGGGAGGAGAGATAGAACTCGTGTCCAACAAAGAAAACAGTTCAAGTTCAAAGGGTGATTATTACATTTGACATTTCAATTTAACTCAAATTAAATTGTACTGTTTTCTCTTAATTTTTATATTTTTCTGAAAAGTTAATAAAAATTATAACTAGTTTTAAAAAGTCGATCAATTTTTACTTAAAATTTTCATTTTTAACCGACAAACTAAATGCAAGTATATATACATCTTTTTTTTCCTCATTTATACATATACATATAGAAACCGTAAATCATTATAAATTACTTCTTAACTTAAAAAATATTTTTAAAAAATCCATATGTACGTATATACTACGTACAAACCATGTATGACGCATCAAAAGTTACAACAACAACAAACAAACAAACAAACAAAAAAAAAAGCGATATTGAGAATTAAAAAAAAAAAAAAAGGAAATTAGGGAGTTCAAACATCTTAATTATCACTGTTTTCGAAAAAAAAAAAAAAAAAAAAAAACTCGACTATCATTTACTTGGTAAATGATTGCTTGGACAAAATAAAAAATTTATTTTTTTGGTAAGCATGCCTTGGACAAAATATTACAGCCAGTGTAATAAGTCCAGTACGTAGTGTTAACTCTGTCAAAAACAAATCGTGTTGAAGAGCCAATCTGGAGTAGTTTTGTTTACTCAATGTCGTCAGTAAATTCTCCAAAATCTGACAGATTATTCATCAGTTGTAATCTTTCTTTTCTGTTTCTCAGCCCAAAAAAATAATCTCTGTTTTCAGTTGTTCTTTTTAGAGATTTCTACACAGGAACTAAACTTATATTATCAGTACAAAAAATTATTTATCTTGCAAAATTTTTTTATTTTAATATGATTTTAAATCATAAGATAAATTGATTATTTAATTCTTAAATTTTTAATCGTGTGCAACTTTAATCCCTAAATTTTTTTTCGTAGTTAGAATGCCCATAAACTTTTAAAATATTACTACAATAGTCATTTATGTTAATTTTTAGACGAATCTCTTAGTAATTTGGTTAAAAGTAATACTAACGACAGATTTTGTTCAAATATTAATAAAAATGACTATTGTAACAACATTTTTAATAGTTTAAGGTCATTTCAGCTACGAAAAAAAAGGATATAGAATGCCCATAAACTGTTAAAATGTTATTACAACAATCATTTGTGTTAATTTTTAAATGAAATTTGTTAGTGATTTGGTCAAAAAGTGATGCTAGCTAGCGAATTTTGTCAAAAAATTAACGTAAAGGACTATTGTAGCAACATTTTAAAAATTTAGAGGCATTTCAGCTTCGAAAAAAAGTTCATAAACTAAAATTATACAAAATTAAAAGTTCAGAGACCAATCTAACAATTTATCCTTAATCATATTTAAAAGTCAGTAAACGTAGGTATTACGAAACCTTAATATTTGGTGGAGAAAACTTTACAAATTATTTTTTTCGTGTCCTTTTACAAATTGTTTAATTAAATAGTTCTCTTACCATGGAGTAGTGATAGGAACTGTTTTCTAAATTGTTTGATTAATTTTATCGAACTTTTTAAATTGCTCATTTAATATTATTTTAATATGATTTTAAATTGCTCATTTAATTAAAAATTTAAAATTTTTTTATTTTAATATTGTGCAACTTTGATCCTTTAATTTTTTTTTCGTAGCTGGGATACCCATAAACTTTTAAAATATTGTTACAATAATTCTTTTTGTTAATTTTTAGACAAATTTCTTAGTAATTTGGTCAAAAAGAGATACTAACTACATATCTCGTCCAAAAATTAATAGAAATGACTATTATAACAACATTTTTAATAGTTTAAAGTCATTTCAGCTATGAAAAAAAGAGGAAATGCCCATAAACTGTTAAAATGTTGTTACTATAAATGTTAATTTTTAAACGAAATCTATTAGTGATTTGATCAAAAAGTGATACTAGCTTATGAATTCTGTCCAAAAATTAACGTAATAAAGAACTATTATAACAACATTTTAAAAATTTAGGAGCATTTCAGCTTCGAAAAAAAGTTTAGAAATCAAAATTATACAAAATTAAAAATTTAACGACCAATCTAATAATTTACCCTTAATCATATTTAAAAGTCAGTAAATGTAGGTATTACAAAACCTTAATATTTGGTAGAGAAAACTTCACAAATTATTTTTTTCGTGTCCTTTACAAATTGTTTAATTAATTAGTCCTCTTACCATGGAGTAGTGATAGGAACTGTTTTCTAAATTGTTTGATTAATTTTATCGAACTTTTTGACGGTCTTCTACTATTTTAAAGATTCACAAGACACGATGCTAAATTGTTCAATTATAGAGCAGACCATTCAAAATTTTACTGTAACAATTAAGACAACGGTGCCTGCTAGTAATATAGAATATAAGGAACTATTGCAAAAAATTGCTCCCCCCCACCCCCCCCCCCCCCCCCCCCCCCCCCCCCCCCCTGCCGGAAACTAGGGCATTACTTGTTTGAACTGTAATCTTTTTAGCTTCAATCTAATCTTAGGTTTGATAAAATAAAAATAAAAATAAAAATAAAAAAAGAAGGAAAATTGAAGGAGGGATTTAGAAAAAAAAAATTCTTTGATTAAAGGTTGGTTTTAGAGATTGGGAAGGAAGTTGTACATCAATTTTCATAAAAAGACAAAAATTGAGTGGAAATTTTTTTTTAATTGGGTTAGTAAAACAAATGGGGGACTTAATAATTTTCCAATTTCAAAAAGGAAAAAAAAAAAAAGGAAAAATTTGACAAATCAAATGATATTAAAATAATTTTTTGACCTAATTTTTTTGCCATATATATATATATATATATTTTCAAATCACAAAATGATAAAACAAAATAAAAACGATACATCTTGCATTTTTTCAAACACATTTGGAGACAGAATTTTTAAGACGTTTTAGATTGGAGATGAGTTGAGTTTGTAAAATGTACACTTGATTAAAATAACTGTTTAAAGTGAAAAAGTGTAAGATGTTAACATATATTTGAACAAAAAAAATATTAATATGAATATTGTTTCGTTCTTTTTCATATTCTATGTAATATTAATTTTTTTTTTGCAAAAATATATATAAAAATAATTTTGACTTAAGATAACAAAATGATGAAATTTTAAAATTCGAGTTTACTATAAATATTTAGATATGTAAATAGTAAAAAGTATTATGAGTTGAAGAAAAAAAAATGGAGATGTGATGTCCGTTTGTGGGAAATATCCGAATGAAAATTTTTGAATAAAAACACTTGAACTTTCATCTAAACTAATGTTTGGATGTTAATATTCTGAACAAAATATTTAAACAGAAACATTTAAACATCTTTTTGGAAATAGCCGTATGAAAGCACATGAGAGAGATGGAAAAATGAAATCTAAAATGGGTTTCAACTTTTTTTTAAACAAAAAATCAGTGTAAAATATATATCATAATAGAGGTAAATTTTGGAGGACTTTTGTATGCTATATTTCTAATTGTTTATAATAAACCCATATTTGAAATGATCATTCATATAGAACTACTCAAATGTTTTCAAATAGTTAGGTAAAAAAAAAATGCTCTAGGGGTTGTTTGGTGGAATAGTTTGAGTTAAGATTTTTAAGTTTAAATAATAATTTTTTTTGACTTTTTAGAAAAGGAAAAAAACTTTTTCAGAAAAGACAAAAAAAAAAATTTCAGAAAAAAACAAAAATTTTAATTTAAACATTAAGTTTAAGTGAGTGAGCCAAACTCCCTCTTAGAATTTATTTGGGATGCAGCTACAGATGGTATCTTATTATATAAATTTCAAAATCTTAATTCTATATCAAAATTTCATTTTCTTTCATGTTCAAAAAATTTAAATTTTAAAAATCTATAATTTTCTCATTATAAATTAAAATGAAATGTTTTTTATGTTAAAATATTCTAACTGTTTTTTTAATGATTTGGACCTAGTTTAATAGGTATATATCTATATACACAGGCCCTTATATTATATGGCGGACGATACATCTTACCTTCATTGCAAGTTTATGTTAGTGTCGCTGCGGATCTATAGCACTTGATCATCTATATATAGTTGTTGGATTAGCAATATTATTTCGATTATTTAATTCAACATTGTACTAATGATTAGACCATTCATGATCAAGTACTAATGGCCTTTTCCTTTTCTTTATCAGATAAAAGAGAGAGAGAGAGAGAGAGAGAGAGATTCATCAAATTTCAGGACAAATCTTCCACTCCTTTTAACTTGCACTATTTCTTGAAACTTGAAACCTCACAGAATCAACTGAGCACGTATATATCTATATCTATATATATCAGTATATGTATATATCAGCACAGCGTTACTGAATGTTTTCACGGTTGAGGGCTTTACTTTGTCAGCCATCTTCAGGCAGAGTTTCAGAGAGTTCAAAATATACTCTCTCAAACTTTGCATCTTCTTTTTTCTTTCTGATATCTCCATTGTGATTCGTTTGCTAAATTCATGCAACAAGCTATATATAATGCATGCATGCAATATAATATATGGAACATTTATATAGGTCAAAGTTCTCATCAAAATATGTACGACAAAGTTCAAACCAAGTTTCGTGCTTTATTTGGTCAAGCATTAATAAAATTTTCTCCTAGGCCACTACTTTTTTTCTTCTTTCTTTTACACTTCCTTAGGTGGGGAGGAAGGAAAGAAAAAAACATATAAAAGATGAAAAGTTAAAATAATAAAAAAGAAATTAATTTTGTTTTAGATTATTTGGTAGACAAGAATGAAAGAAAAAAATACATCGGTATAATCAATTGAATTATTTATTTAATTTTATTTTAAAACTAAGAATAAAAAAGTAATTTTATTCATAATTGAGAGGATTTATGTTTTTCACTTACTTCTTAAGGATAAAAATTATGTGAGCCTTACAACAATTTTAATCCCTCAAATTTTCTTTTCCTTTCTTTTTTCAAATTCTCATTTTCGGTCTCATTTTTTCTCATTCCACTTCTTTCCTCCTCTTTTTCACCATACCAAACATAACATTAGGCTTCAAATGTTCTCATACTAGAACAAAAAAAAAAATTTTGAGATAACAATTATATTTTTGTCATACCGGTTGGTATGGTTTCTAATATAATTAATGTACATATTATGAAATCATAGAACGCTATGCAGAACTGGTTTAAATTATAGATCAAACCGTAAACAAGTAACATTATACTAATATACTAAAGGAAATGAGATTTTTACTATTCATTCTACAGTGTTCTGACGGTTTTGCCCCTCCACCCATGTGGAATTTTGGTTGCTACAGTGGAGTGACGCTTCTGTCCTTCCTTCTTCCTCTGCTGGTTGGGCTTCTCACAGTAAATGGACGGTTTTGTCCTATTTTCCGCTTTTCTTCTTTCTTCCACTGCCCATTATCTCCTCCATTTTCTCTCTCTATTTTTTGATTCTGCCCCTTTCTCTCTCTACTGCTCTGTTTCTCTCTCTTATCTTCTTTTTTGAATTTTTTGCTCTCTCTTTTCTTCTTCTTTGACTTTTTTTCCCCTTTTCTTATTTCTTCCCCCGCCCATTATCTCCTACATTATCTCTCTCTATTTTTTGAATTTTTGACTACCAAGTTTCTCTCTCTTTTCTTCTTTTTTGAATTTTTTTCCCCTTTTATTCTTTCTTCCACCGCCCATTATCTCCTCAATTTTCGCTCTCTATTTTTTTTGGTTCTACCTCTCTCTCTACTGCTCTCTCTCTCTCTTCTTATTCTTCAAATTTTTGGCTTTCAAAACCTAATTTTCTCTCCTCCTTCTTGCTTTGCCGTTCATATTTTTCTTCCATTGTGTATGTTTATTGTTGATGTTTTAATTCTCTCTCTCTCTTTGCCGGTTTGTCTCTCTTTCTTCATATTTTTCCAATTTTTGGTTGTTCAAACTCTAGAATTTAATTTCCTTTTTTTTTATATATTGTTGGATTTTTGTGTTGAATGTTTCTCTCTCTTTCTTCATATTTTTCCGATTTTTGGTGTTCAAAACCTAGAATTTTATTTCCTTTTTTTTTTTTTTATATATTGTTGGATTTTTGTGTTGAATGTTAAATTTTCACATCCGGTCTCTCTCTCTCTCTTTTTCATATTTTCCGGATTTTTGGTCTTCAAATCCTAGAATTTTATTTCCCTTTTTTTTTTTTTTGATATTGTTGGATTTTTTGTGTTGAATGTTTGGATTTTCACATTTGTTATGTTGTTTTGTTTTCCATTACTGGATCTTTTTTTTCCCCCTTCTCTCTATGGTTCTGTCCGAAACCCCTTTTTTTATTTTTTTATTTTTTTTGTGTTGATGTTGATCTCTCCTCTGCTTTCTCCGAATTCTTTTTTTTTTTTTTTTTTATCTGTTTCATGAATTTTTGGCTCTTTTTTGGAAACAGTAAGAAACTTAAACTAAATAAAGGGTATGTATTTTTTTCCTCTAAAATTTTTTTGGTACCTTTTTTTTATTATATTTGATTTCTGTTAATTTATTTTTACAGATTGTAGTAATGATGGTGGCAAAATAGATAAATGCAAGTATTCAGTGGAGAATTGAGGACTTTTTTTTGTTACCTTTATATCTTTGCAATTTTCCCTTTTTTTTTTCCTCCCGGGTAATATCTTGCCGAATTTAATTTGATGGGTTTTTTTTTTTGTTTTTTTTTTTTATGTGGTTTGATTTTGTTATAAATAGGATTTTTTTAATGGTTGATTTTAATTAGGTTAGTGTTTGTGTGGTTTTTAATTATCATCATTCTTTAATATATTGAGTGTGAGTGTAATCCGTCAGTAACATATCTATTTACTAATTGTATTGTATCATTTAGTTGGGTTTGGATGGATTGTTAGACTTTTTTACTATTTAGTTTTGTAGCTGTAACCATATTAGGTGATTTGTCTTTTGCATTTAATGTTTCTAAATTTTTCTTCTCTGTGTTGTAATTGTATTAGTTGGTAAAATATGTGGTTTACTCTCTCATGATTGTTTTTGACTAAGATTTTTATAATTGCCAGCTTTATCATAATGAATCTGATTTGTTAAAAGATTTATTATCTCTTATGTGTTGTGTCTGTAAAAAAATTTATTACTTCTCTCTTGCACCGACTTTTAAAAAAAAATTTTGGTTTTCTGCTGTTAGCCGACTTCCTTTTATAAATAAACTCTCTTCATTTATTGCTTTATCACCACCCTTTACCATTAATGCTTTTGTAATATTCTCTTACCTCCTTGGTTTAAACCTTCATTTATTTCTCTTCAACCTCTTCAGACGTGCTTTTTTTCTCATGTACTATTCTTATTTAAAGTTGTTAATTAGTATGATTGTTGTTTTTATTTTGTTCCGTCCTAATGGTCGTTGTTATGCTTTTATACTATTTCAACATGTTTATTATTATGACAATAATATTGTAACAGATTCAAAAGTGTTCTGTTATTTCTCTCTCTCTCTTTTCTGTCTCTTTCCCCACCCCCCCCCCCCCCCCCCCCTCTCTGTGTTGTCGTAGATAATTTTGAGAAAAATTTATGAGTTAGAATTTTCTCATGATATGATGATCTTCTATTCAAATATGTAATAATACATATACCAGATTTTTTGTTTAATTTGGTGTATGTTGCTGACTATCATATTATTGGCGGGCATCTGTTAAATAGTTGTTATATACTATTTGACCATCTTAACTGTTGTTGGTGGATGTTTGGAATGTGTTTGGTTTTTTTTTTTTTTTTTCACAATATATCTATAGTAATTATATTATTGTTTTTTATATTGGTGTAATATTTCTTCCCCTGCTCCCTTCCACCGTCCCCCCCCCCTTCCTTTTTTATGTTACCCTTTTTTTCCCTATTTTCTGCCGCTCTTCCTTCTCTGTTTTGCTTAAGAATATTTATAACTTTTTTCGTCTTCCTTTTTTGTTTAACACATTCCCAGGCATTACACTTGGTAGCTGTGAGAGATGATGTTGAATTGTATTTTACTTATTGTTTAACAGATATTCTAAGTATATGAGAGATCTGAGCATGTCACAAATATTTAATAAAAATTTATGTAATATTTTTTATAGTATATATGTATATATTATATTATTTATTTAGATTAGTATATATAATTAAAGATTGAAGGTTCTAATTTGTATATGTTGCGTTATTATTATAATTTTTCTTTTTTTTTGTTTTATAATTTTTTTTCTCTTCTTTTAGTGTGTATTGCCCAGGGAATTTTTTTTCTTCTGTCCATTACATTGTTGTAATATTTAAGTTTATATAAATAATTACTGTATTTAAATGTTTTTACAATTGTAAATTATTGTAATCATATATGTATGATTTAAATTCTTTTATCATGTAATCCTGCAGCATAAGAACAAATTTTTATTTTATAAATTTTTATTTTGTTTGGATTTAAATTGGACAAATTAATTGCCAATAATAAATAAAGATAACTTAATGTATTTATTATTTTATTGGATAAATCTAACTTTTTTTTTAAGCAAAAAAATTACATGGAAAACAATAAAGGGTGGTAAATAACATGTTCATAAATTAGATATGTTTATTATTGTATCTTAAATTTATTATTTGGTATAGATTTTTATTTTGTTTAAATACCATAACTGATCATAATGGATAAGAATAATTTATTTATTATTATTTTACAAAATGTAAATCGTCATAAAAATTATGTAGTAAAATATATAAAATTTAAGTAATAAAAATTGAAATGGGCACTGTCCGTACGGCCAGTGCTGAAAGAATGAGGAACACAGTGAAAAAAAAAATTAATGGTTACAATTGTTAACAAAGTCAAATATTGTTAATTAAATTAAAACATAATTTAAAAAAAAATAATAATAATACAACATAAGCCTTTAAGAATAACACTTAAATAAATTTAATTATAAAAGGAGAAGTAATTATTTGTTCATTTATTTTCAAATATGTAAAATAAAACAACATAAATAATAAATATACAAAATTGACAAAATGTTTAAATAATAAATTTAGAAGTGAGAAAATTAAACAGTAACATATTTAAAAAATTTGTTTAATTAATAAATATAATTTTTACTAAATAATATCACATATATCTAAATAAAATTTAAACAAACCCAATCATAAAATTAATAACAATATTTTTTTTCAATCAGTTTTAATTATGATTAGATTATTTTATAGTTTAGAATAATATTTAATATTATCTTTCCTAATTAATTATCCTTAATGTAAATTATTTATTTTTATACTTTATTTTTTAACTTTTTTCCCCAACGCAACGCACGGGTATTAGACTCGTAATAACTAAAGAACCGTTATAATTAAAGTATAATTCGTATTATAAATTTTTCTTTTATTTTGTTTTTGAAAAAAAATTTAGATGATAGGAATAGTCTTTTATCTTCTTGATAAATATTATTGTTTTAGTCATCAAATTAATCAAATTTATAACAATATGATTTATGACTAACAACAATTTCGGATCATCAAAAAAACTAATATGAGGGTTTGTTGGAGTATATACTCCAATTAAAATTTTCAAATGTCGTTTGTCCTTTCTTTAAAAAAATAAACCAATTTCAATATCCAAATTGTCAAATCCAACAAAAATAAAAATTTAAAAAATTCATAACCTTTTATTTAAAGTCATAACAATATCTTTTTCTTAAATTAAATAAAATGACGAGAAACTGGAAACAAAATTCGTATTATTATTTCTTTTCAAGTACATTTCAAAATTTTTTTATATAATTTTTAAGTATCACAGTTTATTTTTAATCAATTAACACATAATTTCAAACATCACTCATTTTCAATTAATATATGTTCTCAATATCCTGTAATAATTGAAACAACAGCAGTGACCGATAAAAACACAGATCCTACCCTAGGTCATATCTTCTTTAACATATTCCCGGAAATCTGGAACATGCTCGTGAATAAAGATGATGATATAGGACGCAGGTCAATTTAACAATATATATATATATATATTGGATAAATAAGATCAATTCAACTTTGCGTAGCGGTACAATATCTAGGCATTTAATTTTGATTTGACGGTGAGATCCCAAGTGAAGTGAATGATTTTCTCGAGTATTATCAAACTCTTTTAAGTCTGTCACGTCCAGAAAGAAAAAAAAATTGTACTGTATCAATGAAAAATGTTTTAAGATTTGTGTGAAATACAAGTTCTATTTAAATTAAATTGTATTTTTTTATTATGATCTTTATTTTTTTAAAAAATTTTTTTATTTTTTTTTAAAAAAATTAAAAAAATTATTATTTAAATTTATCAATTTAACTCAACTCATTCACCAAATATCTCCTTAATCAAAATTAAAATAGTACTTGTACTACTATCAGTTTGCCGATTGCCTATTGTCCACGTAAATTTAATCAAAAAAAAAATCACCTTTTCTCTTAAATTTTATATATTATCACAAAATATCCCTTAAATTTAATTTATAATATTTTTCCCTTTAAACTTAAAAATATTTTCAGATTTCCATCCTTAGTTTTTTTTTTTATATATATAAAAAAAAAGAGTAAAGTTAGCAAGAGATATCCTGAACGTACGATATAGCCTAAGAGGCCTAGAGCTCTGGCTGCTATGTGACTCTGTAAGTCCGAAAAGCCTGCCATCATGTCATCATTTCACTTTCAGTTGCTTGCCCTAAAAATGAAAATACATTTATCAATTATTTACAATCCCCGGGTCGGTTTGGGTGATTTTTTGGTGACGGAGTATGAATTGATAAAGATATATAAAACGAATATTCTTGTTTTGTTTATTTTGTTGTTGTAGATATTTTGAAACAAAAATGAGGGTTTATTTAGGGTCATTTTAGAAATAAATGTTTCAAAAAGTTTTTTTTATCTTTTTTCTAATTTTTATTGTTTATTTTTTCAAATATTTTTTTATAATTTTATTATTTTTTAAATTAAAATTAGATAATTTTTTTAAATTATATAAATTTCATAGTAAACTAAATAAGATCTATTTTTTTTTCCTGAAAATATCTTAAGTTTTTTTTTTAATTTTTCCCTAAACGTTTATTTTCATCAAAACGTGTATTTTCAAAACTCAACTTATTTTTGATTTCTAAAACACTATCTTCAAACATCTCCCAAATGGGCCCTTAATATACCCTAATTGGTTTTGAATAAATAGTTTATTTTTCAGACATAATCTATTACGAGAACAACATGTATTTTTTTTAAGAGCATTAAAATTATATTTTACCAAACAAAAAAATTATTATATTTAAAAAAAAAAAAAAAAAGTTAGAGAACATATGATTTTTTCCCCACCCCATTATGTTTGGTACAATGAAAAAGAGAAATAAAAGGAAATACGTGGAGGGAAGATTGCATTAAAACAGTAACGTGATTTGTTTGTTTAGAATGACTGAAAAAAAAAAAAAATGTACCTAGCATTAATGCCCCCTTAACCTATCACCTTTTAGCCCCTTCAAATTTCTAATTTTAATAGTTTACTTTTTCAACATGCTAAATTTGGCATTATACCTCTTATAAGTTAATTTTCTGTTAATTTAGTTATAAGAAGCACAGACATCTCATATAAAGATGGAAAAACCCTTTTCCAACAAAACTTTTTAAATCTAATACAGACCTTAATGCAAAATTTTCAATTTCAAATATTTTAGTGTGAAATTAACTAAAAGAGGTGCATTGTAATAATTTAACTAGTTCAGATGTAAATTATTAAAATTAAAAATAAGTTTTTAAAGAGTAATAAATTTAAGGGGCATCAGTACTAAATATCAAAAAAAAAAAGAAGGAAAATAACTTGAAAAAAAAGGGAATGAGACATTTTTATTTTTTAATATTAGGTGGAAAACTTTAATAAAAAATTAGTGTATAGAGTGCTAATTGTACAACTTTGTTATTTTCTTTTAAAAAAAACTTTGTTTTTTTCTTTCCTTCTATTCTACAAACTATCAAAACAAAAACTAAAATTCTCTCAATTATTTCAAGGTTTTTTGTACCGGTGTGTGATATCTTATTATGCCCTTCGCTTTTGAGTTCGGTTCAGAAAGTTGCCCTACTCCCACTTCTTGTACTTTTTGTTCACATTTTTTTTTTTTCAGATGTAGGTCAACTATTGCCTAAATAAAAAACCTGTGCCCTCATTTCCAAAAAAAAAAATTAATTAAGCGTGCGTTTGATGTTAAGATTTGAATTATAAAATTTGGGTTTGAGCTGAATTGTACTTTTGATGAAGCGTTTAAATTGTTGGAGTTAAAAAAAGTAAAAATTTAAAATGTGTTCAGAAAATAAATATTAATATGTAACTTGTTTCGTTCGTCTCGAAATTCAATATAATTTTTAAAAAAAATTCATTTAGACTTATATATGTAAAGTTAAACTTTAAGTTTGAGTTAGAACACTGTGAATAGTAAAACTGAGGGGGAAAAAACAAAAATTGAATTATAATTTTATGATCAAACCTTAACACTAAACGGGGCTAAATGATATTGAGTAAAAATCCGTGTTCTTTGGAGCACTGCAAATGGTTTGGTCTGTGCAAACTTAGCAATCAAATTGTGTCTTTTTTTTTTTTTCCTTGTTATTTCGTAGGAGTTTGAACTGTCTAAAACCCATATCTTTCTTCGTATAAGAGTTTGTGTATAATTCTTGAGCTTGTAGAGGAGTACCGATGATATTTATTGACATGATAATGACGTTGAAAAAAAGTGGTCTATAAAAAATTTTGTTATTTTATAATATATTGTTATACCTTTCTAATAATTTTGTTGTTACGTTTTCTTTTTAAAAAAGTACATATGCTAAAACATGTATCATCATGTAAATAAAAAATAAACACTGTAAGTGTGTTGGAACCTATAATATTCTTTCGTCCAAAACCATCTTTAATTTTCTTCTCTAGGTAATTAGATCGAAGGGTCTTAAAGAACATTGTTATAACGTTAAATAAACATCATGCAAGTTACTTATATTTTTATGAAAATTTAACTCATCCCGTGGAAGAAGTCTTTATTAATGATTTTCCGACTAGTTTATGGTTCTAGCGAAAAATATATAAAGGTATTTTAGAGTTCCTTTTGTGGTAAATGAGATCTTCCTTGGTAGTAGAGATATGTAATGGAGAAGTAATATAGAGAAAATTGTGGGAAACAATTACGGTTCAGTATATATGGAACAGGTTTTGTAGGAACATCAGACCAGATTGTACTGAAATAACCAAATTTAATTACAACCGTCGATTTTTATTGAATTTAATTATAACATCTTTAAGTTAAATTTTTTTTTTTCAGTTACTTAGAATTTGATGTCATTTGAGAACTGAAGATAAATATTAATACAGCTTCAACAGACTTTCCACACCCACATGGTAAATGGGTGGACAACAGTAGATGTTTTTGTTAAGTTTCTCCTTTTCGTTCGTCTGAGTTCGATTTTCACTTGTCTTTTCTTAGGCCTCGTTCTAATTTTGATTATTGAAACATGATTTGGTAATGACATGATAGATTCTAGATGACCGACTGAGAAAAACTTATATAAAAAATCTTTTTTATCATACCTGAAAAAATAAATACCTATTTATGAGATTAAAAATCTAAAAATAATAAAATCATCCAGATATTTTATTCACAGGAAAAAAAAAAAAAAAACTTCAAAGGACTTTCCCAAATTTTCGGTTTACGTAATTATGAGGTTGTCAAGAATCACTAATCTGGATTGGGCTAAAATTGTCCTGCAATGATAGAAATCAGAAGGTTTTTTATTTTTTATTTATACAGGTTCAACAGTTACACTTATTAGTCAATTGTTAATATAGCTTTCTCAGTATATTTAAGTTGCTCATGTGGAGAAAAATGGATTCGGCTTTGGCGGCGTTTCTTGAAGCAGCGAGATGAATAGACAGACATCCTTTCATTTCATGCATTTTTCGCAGGACTTACTAAAATTGTATAAATTTTTTTAATTGTTCTAGTAAAAATGAAGCCTTGTATGATTCGTAGGTTTCAATTTTGGTCAATCAAAAATTTTCATTTGAATTGAAAATCTGAATAGAATACTTGTATTGTAATTTATTTATTTATTTTATTGAAGCATTGTATTGTAATTTAAATTGATGTTTGGATAATGTAACTAAACTGTCAACATGAGAACAGAAATTAAAAAAAAAAATGTAAATATGTATATTTTTGCTCAAGATATATAGATATATGGATACGTAGATTTGAAAACAGTTAATTGAAAACTTAACCCCGTCTTTATCATATATTTGAATTCATAATATTTTCTTCTACAATACTTTTTTCACAAAATATAAATATTTTATTCAACTCTATGATGCAAAGGGACCATTAATGATGTTCTAATAAATCTAATAAAATCTTAATGTCTATAATATATTATAAAAGTGTATATATATGAGAAATTGTTCCACTGATATAATGTTGAATATTTGTTGAGTACACCTGATTCAGAGTTACCTCTTAAATGTCTATAATATATTATAAAAGAGTATATATAAGAATTTGTTCTACTAATATAATGTTGAATATTTGTTGAGTACACCTGACTCAGGTGAGCTAAGATGTGAGAGCTCGGTTGTTTAGAGATTACCTACAATGTTAATATGCTATATTAAGAGCAACGTAACTTCAATAAATATCAATGTGTCATTGTCGATTTTAGCGTTTAGGTAAGAACCCATTTTCTAATTGTTGTATAGTGAGTATATGTATAAATTAGTCTTAACTTCTTTTGAATTAATAATTATTTATATTTTATTGAGTAAAAATTTGGATTTTAGAATAATATTGATTGATTTTTTTTTTTTTTACCTCCCCTACCGATAAATCCTGACTTCGTTACTATCTATCGAGATCCACTCAAATGAAGATTTGGAAAAAAGCTCAAGAAACATAAAGCATTCTCGGAATTATCTACATCATATATTCAAATATTTGTATTTAAAATAATGCACAAATACTTATATGATACAGGATGGTAAATAAGCCTACGAGTCGCACAGAAAACTTTAAGCATTCCTAACATTCAGGAGCTAAAGTGTAATTTTCGGTGAAGAAAATTTTTCCTTCATGGTAAAATTCTCCCCATATCTATAGTAAGGCTCCTATAATTATTGGTATCTTTTACTTTTTTTCATGGCTTTTTTTTTCTCTTGTAATTTATTCGGTCAAATTACAATTCTATTCCAAACTACATTACTAGTTGAGTTTTACGCATTAACATTTTTTTTAAGAAAAAAACACTGTAATTTTTATTTTTTTGAATAGCACATTTATATGGAATGGTAAAACGGGAGCCTCATGTATAACAGAATCTCTTTGGCCTCTGTTTTGTAAGAAGAAAAGAGAATAAGATGCAGAGAAAAGTTTTAATAGATAGAAAATTATAATGATAAAGAGTATTTTAGTTTTATTTTAAGTTGATCGGTAAATATGGATGAAAGAAGATAAGAAAATTATACAATTGTCATTTTATCCACTTTCATATATTGTTTTAATTTAAAAATAAAGACAAAAGTAATATTATACATCGTTGGTAAATTTAAGTTTTCCACTTCAATTTTTATTTATTATTCTCCTTCTTATCAGACAAATTACGTTATTATTTTCTTTCCGATTATCCATCTACCACTTCTTTTCTTTCTCTTTCCATCACACCAGACATAGCATCACCCTTGTTTGGGAGAGTGGAAAAGGGGGGAATGAAATTGGAGGAAGGATTTGAAGAGGAAAAATGAATTTTGAGTTGTTTGATAGAGAGAAAATTGGAAATGAAGGGAAACTAGAAATACATGGTTCACAAATTTTTAATCTTTTTAACTTTGAGAAGAGAAATGGATGGAAAATTTTGACAAAATAAATATAGCTAAAAACCTATTTTGACCTTAATATCTCATTATTTTCTAATTTATATGAAATAATAATTGTAAAATATATTAGATTAGACATTTTCTTTCCCTTATACAAAACAACATGATAAAAAACCTCACTTCCGTTTAGGGTAATGTCTCAAGACGGTATTTTACCTTCTTAACTCTAAAACTCCTAAAATCTATAACTCACTTTTTCTCATTTCTAGTTTCAAAAAATTCAAACTTTAAAAAGTCTATAATTTTCTTATTTCAAATCGAAATAATATGATTATTGTGTCAAAATATTTACAACAACAAGACGAACGAAACAAGATCCATTTACATATTTTTCCAAACACATCTTAAATTTTTAAATTATTTTCTAAGTCACAATTTATTTACAATCCTAAATCAACCAAACACATATTTTCAAACTAACTTCCAAAATTCTGTCCGGAAAAAAACCGCTCAAAACTTTCCATTTCCATCCGTCAAAGATTTAACTCTTCCTTTATTTCTATTTTACATTCCTCTTGACAAACATAGCATCAGTGTGGAGTGCCCGGATTAATCGAAAAGTTGCTAAGGGCCTTACCGCTAGGAGGATTTGATTTTCAAGGGGAAGATAATAAATGAATGATTTGACTCGTAAAATCATGAACGTCCAATTGCCCAGCAAGATTAATGATTGATTGCGATCCGAAACACCAAGCATCATCCACTTACCCAAAACAGTTATCAGAGTGGTTCAATACATAAATTATTAATAACTTCTTTTTCATTTTTTAATTTACTTATTTGGTGCTATCATCCAAATTCTATATTTACAATTTAATTTTTATTTTTTTTCTTAATTTATTATTTATAGAGTTTTATAATTCAAAATTTTAAAATATTATAACTTTATAAAGATAAATCTAAATAAAATATTTTTTCAGTTACATAAAATTTCAAAAAAAATAAAATAAATTTTATGTTGATATCTCTTTTTAAATATATTTTAAAATTTTAAACTTATTAATTTAATAATTTTGATAAATATATAATCAATTTAAATTTTAATTTAATAATCTAAACTTTAACTTTAAATGCATTAATTTTTTTGCTAAAAGAAGAGAAACAAGGGAATGTCAAAATTGTACCAGCAGGCAGCTAGAAAGGAAATAGCTTTGCAAAGAACAGTGTCTACTTTGCTTTCAGAGGGGTGTGGTGATACGACGTGTTTCCCCGAATTTGAAACCACACTTCCCCTATATATATATATATATATATACATATACACACACACACAAACATATATATATATATATGTATATGTATATCTGCTAATTCCCATATTCAAGGGGATTTGTCATTTACATGTGTACATAAATGGATATTCACGTTACTGTCGTTTGTCCTTCCTATTTTTGTTTATTTCTGGCTACCAAAAGTCTCTGCATGTACTTACCTCTTTTAAGGCTTGAGTTCCTTTATTCTTCTTCTTCTACCGCAACCTTTATCCAGTCAAGCGAACAATTAAAAAAAAAAAAAAAGAAAAAGAAAGCTTCTCCTTTGTCAAGACTCAAGTCAATGAGTCCCATTTCCACACATTTTTTGAAATTTTTTACCATCTCCACGCTTAAACAGTACAAGAGCTTGACTGGGAGCCATCCTCACTAAGCGCCGTTTGGGGGATTTTTGGATATAAAATTTTAAAAATTAGTTTGAAAATATATATATTTGGTAGAAATATGAATTGAAAGTGAACCGTCAATATAGAAAATAGTATAAAAAATTTTAAATGTGTTTTGAAAAAAAAAAAAAAATCAAATAGATATTATTTCGTTCATCTCGTCGTTGTGAGCATATTAACACAAGAATCAGTTCATTTTGATTTGAAAAGGATGTTTACAGTTTGAGTTCTACTAAAATATAGAAGTGAGAGAAAGTGAGTCGTGGATTTAGAAGTTTTAGAGCTAAGATGTCAAAACGTCGTCTGGAGACGGAACTGCAAATGCCCTCTAAGAGCCACTCCAACCATGCGCCAACTTGTAAGACGGCAAGAAATTACTCCTTTTATATCCATGGCGGGCAATGCTCCTATGATCATAGAAGCGATGCTGTAGAAAAAGAAAATTTAGTGCAATGTATGGACCCTAGATAAAGACAGGTGAAATATTAGCATAAATAGATAGTTTAGGTGCAATATAAAGGAATGTTGTAACCGAGGTGGGTTATTTCTCATAGATATCAGGTGCCACATATTTAGAATCAACTGATAAGGAAAAATAATATGATAGGTTATCAAATGTTATCTAATAGATAATCTACTCATGCCAGTAATAGGAGTCAAAGATGTTAAGTCATCTGTATTGAAAAAAAATAGTCTAAAAGATTATAGAAATAATGTAATACATTACTTTCCGCGTGATTGACAACGCTGAAATTAGAGACATGTGACCATTTCTGTTAAAAACATAAAATAATTTGATAATCTACACAATTACTCATAACGAGTAGCATTGGCGTTAAAACGCAAAATAATTTGACAAATAATCAGAAATAATTTATCAGTTTTCTCTTATTGAAATTGGCAACTAGAGGTGGAGATGTAGGGCATTCTGTATTAAAAACAAAAAGTAATTGGGTAGATTATAAAAAAAAATCTACTAGATTACTCTTCAACAACCGAGATTGGAGTCAGATATGTCTGTCCATCTATGTTGAAAACGAAAAATAATATAGTCGATTATTCTTGGCGACTAGCATCGGTAACGGTTGAAAAACAAAAAAATAATCTGGTAGATTATCAAGAATAATCTATCATATTACTCTCGGGCAACCGGAGCCCATTGGTGGTCATTATTTGTTAGTTTCGGCAGTATCTAGTAGTTTATCGGTGGTAATCTAGTATATTATTGTTTTGACCAGTAGGCAATTTCAGTAAAATAAAGGCAAGTTTGGTAATGCTTTTAGAGATCCCAAAAGTTCTTTAGACATACAACGTAAATATTGTGTTTAGTAAAATATTCAATAGTCATTTACACAAATATTAATACATTTTAATAGTTATTTGGAGAAGTTAGGATTTACAACTTTTATTTTTAGCTTTTACTTCTCCTTTTTCTAGAAGTAAAAGCAGAGATATTGTCAAAACCACAACCACACCAAACTAGCCCAAAATCTTTTGTTCTCTGACCAGTCCTCCTAAGTGGTAGTAATCCAATGCTTCAAAATTTATGGCAAAATCCGAAATTTAATTGATTTTAAATAATATTTTGGAGAACTGCTCTTATTAATATTACTCTATGCCCACATTGTAGGGGTTTTGTTGATTCAGCCACAATTTTAGTGTCCACTTGGATCCTAGGTTAGATTTGAGTTTTGCATTCAAATAAAATGTATGAGTGCAAAATGTGCGTTTAGAGGAGAGAAAAATAAGTGTGATACATATGTTAACAAAATTTATAACTTGTTTATAAAAAGTCAATCAACTCTAACTTAAAATTTTTATCTCCAACGATGAACCAAACATAAGCTAAAATGAAGACATTTGGATTGAAGTAGTAGTCCAAACAAGTGCTTAAATACCAACATCAGGTTCTTTATATGGTATTTAAAAAATATATATTTGGATTAAAAAATGTCATAGATTGAGAAATCTCCAATCAGTAACTTTTGGACTAGAATCTTCCTAACCCATTATCAATCTAAAATCCTACTAATCCAATCTAACGAATTGTTTGGATTGAACGGATTTACAGATTCAATAAAATACCCTTAGTGTGAGTTTGCTATATATCGAAACATGATCAGCAACCGCAGAAGATAGTTTGTTACAAAACCAAAGGAACAAGATCTGTTTTTCAAACTTTTTTTTTTTTTTTTTTTTAAAAGGGTGATCTGTTTTACAAATTTGGAACGTGAGTCCAAACACATTCTAATGGCTATGGGCGGGTTTGTCTTACATTGATCTGTAAAGCTATTGGGCTCAGGTTGGGTTTCTGGGTCAGGCCGGTGTGAAAGAGAGAAGCCCAAATAGAACAAGTTGGAGTTCCCATACTACTGTTGGTCGATTTGGGCCTTCACAGCAAATAATTGAAAAATTATCTTGTTCTAAAAAAAGTTAAAATAAATGATAATAATAATTAATTAAATAAGTAAACAGATTATTTGTCTAGTAAATTTACTATTGATTTTAAATATTTTAAAATCTTAGTATTCATTTAATTTAATTTCATAAAATCGTTACATACAACAATCTCCAAAGTTAAAGACGTGATGGTTTTTGTTTTGTTTTGTTTTTTTGTTTTTTGGTTTTCAAAGAAAGTTAAAACAATTGAAGTTGAGTAACTAGTCCAAGCACGCAACCAGTTGTTGGCTATTTTAGCTCAGGACCATAGCCTGTTTTGGCTCATCTATATTTCAAGATTTTCTTCTTAATTCGTGGCATTTGAAGATAATTGTTACATTTGAGCCCCACAATTTATTAGTTATTATTTTATTTTTTCATATCTTTTAGAAATTTAGAGGAATGCTATTCTGTTAGAGGGAATGCAAAAGATTTATGCAATTTTTGAACACCATAAGATCTTTACTTTACTTTTTTTTTTTTTTTTTAATTTAATTTTTTGGCTACAGATTTTCTAAAGATTTTCGTCTTCACTTTCTCTCAGGTAATAATTCTAAGTACAGAGCACATGACTATAGATAATGAGTTAAGGGAAGCGCATTCGCCTTCTTTCTTTTTCTTTTGAGTTAATTTTATTTTTAGTCCTTGAATTTTAGGTTCAATTCTATTTTAGTCCCTAACGTTTAAAACAATTTAGAATCAGTCATTAAACTATTAATTTCTCTCATAATAGTCATTTTCTTTTAAAACATTATAGATAATGAGTTGGGATTAATTGTGCCATTTTCACCTTCTAGATTCCAGTCTAGAAAGTTATAAGTTATCAAAACACTTGTGCTCTAGCATTATAATTAAAAAATTAATCTTGATTAAAATACACTTGATCTTCATGTTGTAATTACAGTTCAGCTTTAAGTAGTTTTCAAAGAGACTAACTGATATAAGACAATTTAATTAATTCGAAGATTGGTTATAAGATATTTTAAAATTCTGCTATAAAATGAGATTCGACTTATAATTTTGGGGCCAAAAAACAAAATGAACCCTTCTCCTTTTGTTGATTTGTTTGTGTTGGGAAATGGATATACCCCACAAATTGATTGAACTAAAATTCAAAATTCCAATTTTTCAAAAGGGCAAAAGCCAAAGTGGTTTTGCCTTGGTGTATCGATTTCAATTTGGTGTACTGCCCTCCATATGTTCGAGAAAATGTCCCAGATAGAGATGCAACGCCACCTCCCTCCCACATGTGAGATTCCATGTAAGATCACAATACTGTCTTATTAGGGGCCTTTGGGGAGGTGGAATTGATCCCACTAATGAAACCTGAGATCAACCACTAATCATACAATGGAAAATGATCTTTGTTTCAACACTAATTGGACTGCACGTGCTTTGGATGTGCATAATAGACAAATAAAACAAAGCAAAAAATAAAACTAAAAAAAAAAAAAATTACAGTGGTAGCTAGTGAGGAATGAGGAAAAGCAATGTAGAAGTGTCTTTCATGCTTTTATAATGTAGTAAGAGATACGAGATTACTGCCGTAGTTTCAAACCCAGAAAAAAAAAATAAGTAATATATAGGAATAATAATAATTACAAATATTGAAAAATTTTGTGAGCTATCTTTTCAAAAAATGGTAGGTGGGGTTCTTGTGTCTGCACTCTCCCATGTCAATTTCTTGTAGTGTCCAACTAGATTTGAGTTTAGTGGTGTGGATGTTGATGGATTGAAAGCAAAGCTTGTATGCTTTTAGTTTTCATGTTGTTTGGCTACAAAACATTTTCCATGGTTTTTTTTTTTTAATCTTATTTTATTAAGTCGAGCTATAGAGTCTAATCTGAACAATATATATTCACATGATAGGAACAGAAAATAGAGAGTTAACCAACTTTTGGGTTATCAAGAACCACAAGTTTGGGTCTCATCTCTCTTGCATGCAACAGAAAATGTAATATGGAATTTGACATTTGGTCACTCAATTATAATGCCCCAAGTTTCGTGAGGGCAGTGATTTTTTTTTTTTTTTTTTGTGGGCAGTGGCAGTAAAAAGTTCTAGGAAAAGGGGGATCAATGTTAGCATGCTTTCTTTATCAATGAGACTCCCTAAGCATTAACAGGAATATTTGTTAAAAGTCCTATGGATGAGCCTTATCCTTCACTGAAGAGTGTGTCACCTCAACCCTACCAAAAATACTAATAATAAGGTTACGCATAGGCGTAATCTCAAGCAGTCTCTATCGAGTATTAGGCTGAAAGAAAGCAAGCTAGGAAATGTAATTTTAGCTTTAGAAGATGTGACTCCATGAAAAGGTGGTTAATATGATTATTATTCTGAATTTGGGTTATATCATTAAAAAGTGGGAAATAATTGTGTTTTTTTTTTTTTTTGGATTTCAATCATCAATTTGAGAGTATTTTTTGTTTGGTTCTAGCTACTAAATTATTCTTCAAGTTTATAATATAAAAGCAACTAATCTCATAACTTGAGTTATTTCAATATTATTAGTGGCTTAGAACTCTTCATTAAATAATTAATAGAGCTAGGGCAACATTCTATTTTCGATTAGACCGTTGTACTGATTCACAAACTTGAAAATTAAGAACAAAGTAACAAAATTCGTGACTAAGTTTAGTATAATTTTCTTCATGATTGTTTTGACCTTAAAGAAAAATTATTATTGGATTATTTTCAGCTAGGTCGCTGTCATTCAAGGACTTCAAAAAAAAAAATTTCACTAGTAATAATTTTTTACATGGGGTAGGGTATTGTACGAAATGTTCTATTAAAAAACATATAATTTAAACCATCCAATCATATTAGAAAATCATATGATATTAAGAAAAATGTGACAATTTTACGAAACTTGTTGAAAGCCTATATAACTCATATGCTCTACTAATATCGTCTAGTTTTTTTCATACTATAGAATTCTCCAAATTTTTGCTGCTCATATATAACCAATTGAAATCTTTTCACATTCATGTTTCTGAGTTATTTTGTTTTGTTTTGAATTTTGCTTGTCCAAAAAGAAATGTATAATAACACATTGGTCCCGGAAATGCAAAAAAATAGACCAGACTAGGGTTCCTATATATTATATATATGTATATATATATGGTTTGAAAGTTATAATAATGTATTGAATCTGCATGCAATTAAACATTGAATCCAAGTAGGGTAAGCGTATATACTCATTCTGGGTCCAAAAACAATAAATAGGATTGAGAGAAAATGAATCAACAATATCAAATGGTGGAAGATCAGAATTGACCCACGACGTTCATTGACATGATTTCAATTATTGTGATAGAAACTATATAATTTATTGCAAAAAAAAATTTATTTTCAAAAAATATAAATTTAGGGGAAAAAAAAGTTATTTGGGTAGACATCATGGACCCAAATTCAAGTAGCCCGCGGGGGCAACAAACACATCTCGTGGTGCATTCAAGCTGCCTTAATGTCCATTGTAGGAAAACAACAACATCAAACTTTGTCCCCATTAATACACACACACATATACATACATATATTTAAAATTTATGTATATATGTGCATGTTTATATCTAGTTGCCATCCTTTTCTCTTCTACTTGGAGAATTATAAACCACATAATTCACATATATTGATATCTCTTTCGTTTCTTCTGTTTCTGAATTGTCTACTTACTATTTGTCTGCAGCAGATTCAACAAATTAGTACACTTTGTTGGGAAATTGAGATTCACGTAACTTTCATACTCAGATCAAGTATACTATATATAAAATAACAAAATAATAATAATAATAATAATTCTCCAAGATTTTTTTTTCACCAAATTCTACTGTATATTTTTGGTTGACACCAAATTTTATTTACTCTTTAGTATATCTCGGTTGTTATGTCACTACTTTCACAAACGTAAAATTTATTAAAATGTAAAACAAAAAAATGAGGCAATATATATATATATTATATGGAGGGGTTCTTATGTGACATCACTCTCATATGTTACTTGTAATGTGATTTCTGTTATTGGATTAATCAGGTGATTCAAATGTACCATTTTTCGGTATATATACTATCCTTTACATCAATATCTGAGTAATATCATGTGATAAGATTTGAAATAAAAAAAATTACATGTAAATCAACTAGTTATTATAAAATTTTGAATAAAAAATTACAAATATCGTATAGTATGCATAATAATATATGAGACATTATATATATATATATATGAATACTCTTATATCCGACGGAAAGGTCATCTGGCGATAAACCTGTACAGGAGATCGGCACGATTCGGGAAAAAAAAAGCGGTACAATCCGTTAGAGAGAGAGAGAGTTAGAGAGATAAGGAAAACTCTCTCATATGGCAGTCGGACGGTTCCGTACGGGAGAGTTATCGTGTGTGTATATATACTGTTGTCATGAATCACAAGTTACTATTAATTAAGAAATATATATATATATATATATCTCAAAGAGAGAGAGCACTGAAATAAAAAATAAAAAATAAAATAAAAAAAAAGGATCAGTTTGCGCGCTAACTGAATTATGAAGTTCTAAAGCCCTAATAAATAAAATAAATAAAAAAACTTTTGGATTAAACCTCAGACAGTATAATTGAGAGTCCGATTGTTTGTCTAAGCCTTTTTTGGGTTTTGGCTCAAAAATTTAGAGTAAATGACACATAATTAAGTAATGAAATTATATGATATTTGGGAAACAAATGACAGGATGAAATAATAGGGTAATTGTCCCCTCCGGTGGGAACCCAATGTTGGAGACATGATTAGACCTTTTCTAACCAAAGCCTAGCATTTCAACTTTCACAATTCAGAAACATTTACCTATATATACACATATATTATAGAATATATATATATGCGCATATATGTATGCATGTACTAGGGCACATGATCCGGACTTTTATAGTTTTTCAAAAGTCGTTGGTTTTTTGTCCTCTTATGATCCTGATAACATGGAATGACTAGAACTATCCCTTTCTGTTTTCTTTGTGTTGTGTGACTTTTGAACTTTGAGAAATTATTAATTAAGGTTCGCTGTGATTAGACGTAATCCTACTTTCCATTCTAATTAAAGTAGAGAATTAAAGATAGACAGGACATGCAGAGAATGGAATTATATCTTGTGTTTACACGAAATTTTTCTACTGGATATTTGACATTGTTTCAGCTCTCGTTGACTTGAAGAAAATGAAAAAAGAAAAGGAAAAATGTGAATTTGATTAGTTAAATATAAGAAAACTGATCAATATTGAAGGTGGTAATAAATAGTTATTAATTTAAAAAAATAAATTTGATGATAATATATATATTATATATAATGAATGCATGTACCAAAAACCTTCATGGCATGACATATGGTTTTGTACGTAAAAATAATCTTGTGACAAAATTCATATATAACATGTCTATAATATTAAGGTCTAGAATTCAAATCTCCTTATCACATACAGTTAAAATATATATTTATATATATACAACGTGGCCTGAGGTATGAGCACTTAAATTTTTTTTTTTTTTTTTTTTTTTTGTTGAGATTATAGATTGTAAAGTATTATATTGCAACATACACCACTAATTACTGTCAGTTAGAAAGAAAACAAGCTGGTTGTTGATTTATGAACCCGAGAAACTAAACAAGGATTAAAGGCCAAAACAAGAAGTGAACAAGCCATAATTACAAAGACGTGAGAAGATCCGTATGTGTGTGTGTGTAATGAAAGACATAATATTTAGGACAGGTTAGACCATCGTACATACATACATGCAAAATAATAATAATAAAAAAAATATTAGAACAAAACATGCAGCAAAGTGTGATATTCTTCAATGATGTAGGTGACTTGCATTTGAATTCTCATCACACTTTGTGCTCATCACGTTTTCCTTTGTTTATTTTTATTATGTTCATTGAAAGGTGCGAATCACGTCTTGTTAATTCATATATTATTGTCACACATATAAACATATGTATATATATATATATATATATATTCTAACTTAGTTCAAGGTTCAACTACTTTCCTTATGGGCCAATGGATTATATTAATATTAATGTTTGTTTATAGTGCATTAATTGAAGATTATAATTAATAACTCTCTCTTTCTTGTAAAGATCATTAACTAAGGCATCTAATATTTGGAGTGAGATATTGTGGACCATTTTTTATAAATATTGGACCTCATCGATCATTATATTTCTGTTATTGATACTGGATCTGTGTTTGTCCTTTGAGAAAATTTTGGATTACTTATCTACTTGCCTCTTTGATTTAGCTTTTTAATAAAACTTTATGCGCGGTTCGGCAAATTAAAACTCGAGACTAATTGTAGCTTTCTCCCACGTAGTCTTGACTATGCATGGCTATAACGCGGGAAAAAAAATATTAATTATATCAAAAATTACACTCTTTCCACAAGGGAAATTAGCAAGAAATTTGGTTAAATCAACAACTGTATATGAATTTCAAATTGATTGACTTAATAGGGTGGGCCGTTGGAATTTCAAGTTCAACTACCCAAATGGTGAAAGTTTTTTGTTTAGGAGTTAAAATAATATAAATTATATTCCAAGTTCCAACGAAGCCACCCTACCTCACATATAATGGAGCATATATATAACCTATATTATATAATATATGTACATGGTTTGGAAGGCATAATGATTAAGATTAGGAGAGTTCCTTTCAAGTTCCAACTTAAACTTTTTGGTTCGTTGTTTCATAATAAACTTGGTTGGGCGGATGAGCAATAGCAATAACAATAACAAAAATAATTATTATTATGAAAAGAATTAGAGAGCATAAAAAGTAGATAATTATGGAGATAGAAGTTGTCCCCCTCCAAACAAGCCTCATGTTGGGCATGATAGTGCCTTTTCCCGACAAGTGGCCGTAACCCATTTATGAAAATATTGGAGGCCGACAACAATATATATACATATATACGAGCCCATTATGTATTGTTTGTTCATGATGTAAGCCTTATATCATACGTGCGTTTAATTCGTTTTAGACCTACTGGTTTCACACGTGCGGAGTGCTGTGAAATAGTATATCATCTAATTAATATTAGAATTTAAAGAGGAAATAAAGAAAATTATAAAATGACAAAGTAAAATAAAAATAACCATAAAAAAAGACCGAAACTCATTTAAGAAATTAAAATTAAAAAAAAAACTCAAAACTCTTAAGAAACTTCAAAAAACTTAGACGAAACTCTTTTTAATCAGGTTAAAAAATCATATGACGAAACTTCCTTATGAAACTAAAAAAAAATTCCAAAGAAACATATTTTCACTTTATATTGTGTAATAGAATAACAAAATCCTAATAGAGAAAAGTTGAAACTACCATTTCATCATATTTTAGTTAATAGTAAAATTAGAATTTATAATTACCTAATAACACCTTTGAACTACATATATACCATTTTAATTGATAATTGAATAATTGTAAATGTGGCTTATAAATAAGAACCATTATATTTCATAATTCTCTCTTTTTTCTCTAATTAATATTTTTATTTCAAATTTAATTAGATCTTTTGTGTGAAATATATATATTTTTTGCGTCATCACCGTTATGTATTTCAAAAAAAAAAAAAAAACGTAACATAACATGAATTTATGCAAAATTATATTTCCCAATTTTGTTTCTTAATACATAACACTGTGATAATAGATAATTAATTAGCCCTGATTCCTACCATTGTGTGTAACGATATCATTGTGCTTCTTGATGAGCATAATTTACTACGTATATTCATTCTTAATTCTATGTATGATTAGTTATTTATTCAATAATTTATTTAATTATTATATTTTAATTTGGTAGGTGTTGAATTAGGGCCTAATGATAAAAAGGAGAATTAAAGGAAAGGAATAGGATACGTTCTAAATGCAAAATACACAAGTTTTGAAAACTACAAAGAAAAGAAAAGAAAAGTTAGGATTACAAGAAGAAGGGAGAAGAAAATATGGTTAGAATTTTAAGAGAAGATAATCAAGTCCTATATTCTTCATGTCTTGTTTTATTTATTCTTCATGTCTGGTTTTATTTATTTTGTTAGGATTCAATTCACTTATGTACTTCTAAATTCTTACACTAAGGGTGATTAGTGGTTTTATTTTCGTTAAATCAATTCCCTTCATGTGGTCTTGAAGATTAATTACATTGAAATTTCATTTATCATCATGATTAAAACTAGAAAATTTTGTTGAATTAATTTATGCTTGGTTGTTTAAAGATTGGTATAATACTTTGGGTAAATTGCTCATTTAGTTCCTGAACTTTTAATCTTGTATAACTTTTATCTATGAACTTTTTTTCGTAGCTGGAATGCCTCTGAATTTTTAAAATGTTGCTATAATAGTCCATTCCGTCAATTTTTGGATGAAATATGTTAGTAATTTGATTAAAAAGTGGTGCTAACTACGAATTCCGTAAAAAAAAAAACAAAATGACTACTGTAGTAATGTTTTTAATAGTTTATAATTATTTCAACTATGAAAAAAAGAACATGCAACACCACTAAACTATTAAAATGTTACTACAATAATCATTTCTGTTAATTTTTGGAGGGAATACGTTAGTAATTTGGTCAAAAAGTGATGCTAACTAACGGGTTTCATCCAAAAATTAACGTAAATGACTATTGTAGCAATATTTTAAAAGTTTAGGGGCATTCTAGCTGTGAAAAAAAAATTCATGGACCAAAGTTACAAAATTAAAAGTTCAGAATTAATCTAACAATTTACCCTAATATTTTTTAGTCCTCATAGAACACTCACGAAGTTCCTGGTAAACGAATAAGGACTTATCCAAGATTTGTTTAATTTGGGCTTAATTTGTTAAATCTAAAAGTTGGTTTATTTTTAGTTGTTTGGGAATTAATTAGGGGTGCACGGCGGTGGTTTGGGCGGTTAATCATTGTAATTTGTATTATTGTCATGACATCTTGTTTTTTGTACAATCAATCATATCTTTAACAATTTTACCACTTAAAAAAAATATTTTTAACTCTTTGAAAACTTAGAAGGATAATTTTGAGATGGCCTAAAAACTCAAGAGGTACTTTTTGCAGGGAGAGGCTGTGGTAAGCTTCTCCCAACATGACTTCTACCAGTAGAGTTTCTTTTTAAACCGTTGAGATTTAATCGAACGGTTGAAATGTTGTTGGTGCCATATTTATTATACACCTTACCTCATATAATCTTTCTCACCCCAAGTATTATTCATCGCGGCGACCTTCCTGCCGTCGGCGACGGAACGCCGGCGACTCACCCCCGACGCGGCGTCCCACCACCGGCCCAGCCCGGCTGCCGCCGGCGACCCCCCTTTCTCTCTCCTCTCTCTCTCTCTTTTTCTTCTCCTCTCTCCCACGGCGACCCCTCCGGCACCCCCCCCCACCACCGGCCCCAGCCCGCCCCCCCCCCCCACCCTGCCGGCAGCCCCCCTCCCAGCCTCCCCACCCCCGCCTCCCCCTACTCTCTCTATACCCCCACCCAGCCCCGGCCCCTCTACAACCACCCCCGAGTGAGAGAGAGAGAGAGAAAGATAGGGGGAGTCGCGGGTGGAGGTGGGATGGGGGGGCGCCGGGCGGCCGGGGGTGAGGGGGCCGAGGGTCGAGAAGAAGAGAGAGAGGGGAAGAGAGAGAGAGAGAAAGAGAGAGAGGGGGAGGCGGGGGGGGGTGGGGGAGGCGGGGGAGGGGGGGCCGGTAGGGTGGGGGGGCGGGGGGGGGTCGGGGCCGGTGGGGGGGGGGGCCGAGGTGGGTCGCCGCGGGAGAGGAGAAGAGAGAGAAAGGGGAGAGAGAGAGGGAATAAAGAGAGAGAGGAGAGGAAAGAGGGGAAGAGAGAGAGGGGGGTCGCCGGCGGCCGGTCGGGGCCGGGGTGGTGGGGACGCCGGTGGTGGGATTCGCGCGTCGGGGGTGAGTCGCCAGCGTCCGTCGCTGGCGGCAGGAGGATGTCGTCGGCGACAGAGAATACTTGGGGTGAGAAAGATTATATGATGTAAGGTGTATAAAAAATATAGTACACCAATAACATTTAACCGTTCGATTAAATCGCAACGGTTTAAAAGAGACTCTACCGGTAGAGTCATTTGGGAGAGGCTCTACCCTTTTTGTATACCAAAAACACATAAACACATATATTTAGAAAGAAATATTCGGACCATAATTTTTGGATTTTCCTTTAATTATATATTCTAACATATATTGTATGATTTTATTTTTTTTTGTTTTCTTTTACGTAAGAATATTTTGAGACACTTTAAATCTAATGAGTACAAAAAATTATTGTGATCATATCAACTATTTCAAAAGATTATGATTTAGAACTTGACTTTTCAATATTGTAAACAGTTCTGTTACTATTAGCTTTTTGATTGATTGAGAGGACCATGGAGAGAGTTGGAACTGTTCTGTAATAACTTCTATTTATATACAGTTAATAATGTTGCAATGAAACTGGAAAGTTAAACTTGAAATTGATTTTTTTTCGTAGGAAAATAGTATGTACTAAATACTATGTACTATGTATAGCAGATTAAAAATGCCAGTGGTACTGATATGGTGATTAAAAAAAAAAAATCTTATTTTTGAGTCTTCCTTTTTACCAACATCAGATTTAAGTTTTGACGCACGCAAGCGCAATTTCTAGGACCTCTGATAAAAAGACTATGTGCAATCCCTCTTGAAGATGGTTAGTTATTGAAGATTTAGGATTAGAATAGTTGTTATTCCATTTGAAGCCCTAATATAGATTCCTGAAATGTCGTGAGAACATTAATTATCCTCTTTTTACTAATAAAAACTCAGGTTCGAAAAAAAAAGAGTAATTGACCTAAATAGTCTCTGAACTCTTGTAAAGGTGACAGTTTGGTCCTTGTTTTTTTTTTTTTTTGCCGAAGTGACCCTAAACTTTTATTTTTTCACCGTTTGGTCCTTTCCGTAAAAATCCGTTAATTTCTAACAGAATAAGATGGTATTTTAGTAATATACTAATAATTTTTAAAAAAATTAAAATAACAATTAATCTATCTCTTTTCTCTCTCTCCTCCAAACAAAAGCCCTCACACACTCTCTCTCTCCTCCTCTCCCCTTGATCGATCTCTCTCTCCCCTCCAAACCAAAGCCCTCTCTCTCTCCCGCCCTTATCTCTTCTCTCCATCCCTCCTCCTCGGTCTCTCTCTTTTCTCAAAACCAAAGCAGCCTAGATTTGGGGCAAAGATTAGGGGGGAGGGCAAGCTCGGCAGCGAGGGGAGGATACCAGATCAGAGTGCTTAGGTAGGTAGCGGCGGGTGGGGGGGGGGACTTTGGGAGGTGGCGGGGGTGGGGGTGGGGGGAGACCCAGTTCAGTTCTAGGTTTTGAGCCGAGCTTGGTGAGGGCAAAGACAATTGGGGGGGGGGGGGGGGAGGCTTAATGATGCCGAAGACGGGGGGGGGGGGCTTGACGATGGCGAAGACGGAGGGGGCAACTCCGATCTGGGTTCTGGTGGGGGCTCGTGGTGAACGGCTGCAGGAGGGGTGGAACAGACTGAGAGAGAGAGAGGAGGGGAGGTGGGTGGGGGGCGAACGATGGGGGGGTGGGGGTGGGGGGCCAGACCAAGAAAGAGAGAGAGGAGGAGGGGTGGGGGGGTGAATGGCGACAGGAAGGGGTGGGGTTGGGGGGCTAGACGAGAGAGAGGGAGAGAGGAAGGGGGGTAGGGGGTGGGGGTGGGGGGGGGGGGGGCAGACCGAGAGAGAGAGAGAAAGAGATGGGGGATGGGGATGGGGGATAGGGGATGGGGGATGGTGAGAGATGAGAGGGTACTTTAGTAATTATATTATAAAAATAATTATTTCAATAAGATTTCGTTAAAAATTTAACGGATTTTGATGGAAAGGACCATAACGACAAACAAATAAGAGTTTAGGGCCATCTCGACAAAAAAAAAAAAAAAGAAGAAGAATAGGGATCAAACCGTTACCTTTATAAGAGTTCAGGAACTATTTAAACCAATTACTCTAAAAAAAAAAAAAAAAGGAAGTTTGTATTTCATAATTAGCACACGTGCATGACCCGAAATAGAACTGTCACGAAATGTGGTAAAATTTTCTTTTCTTTACTTAAAAAAAGAGGTAAAATTACCAAGTCTCACTAGTTTTAATGCACTCGAAAATTTATGGTGAAATCACCAACATTGGTATCAAGTTATATACGTACAGATATAATATATATATATATATATTATGTATGTATGTATGACTCTAGTAATTGACTAATGAAAAGACGTCCAGCAAAAAAAAAATCTAATGAAATAGGACGCATAAATTTTGGGTAAAACTGCGGGTAAAGCTTCTTTTATATACCCTATTGTTAGAGCTTATTTTTAAACAATTCAGATATAATCGAATGACTGAGATGTTATTTGTATATGATAATATCATACATTTTACCTTATAATAATATTTGACTAAAAAAATAATTAAAAAAAAATTCACCAGTGGTGGAAGGTTGGGGGCAGAAGAGGTTTCCGTTGCCAGGGTTGGGAAGGAGGGAGGGAGTGGGCTGGTCAGATCAGGGGAGGGGGGGGGGGGGGGAGGGGAACGTCAAGCATGGGGGGTGGGGGGCGATTGGGCTCGAGCAGAGCGGGGGGCAGTTGTCAGGTTCGAGGTGGGGGGGGGGCGGGGGGGGGGGGGGGGGACTGGGTTGGTCGATGTCCGGGGAGAGCAGGGGGTTGTCGCCGGGGGGGGGGGGGGAGGGACTGGATCGATGCTGATGCGGGGGGGGGGGGGGTCGACGGGGTCCGTGCTAGCGTTGGGGAAGGAGGTGGATTTTTTTAATATTTTAATTTATTAGTCAGATACTACTGTAAGGTAAAGTGTATGATAATACGTACACAAGCAATATCTCAGTCGTTTGATTACATCTGAATGGTTTAAAAATGAGCTCTATTGATAGGGTAAAAAAAAAGATTTACCGCAGTTCTATCATAAATGTTATTGAAAAATAATTATTAAAAAAAAAAAGAGAATGTCTTCATAGAAAAACCCCTGCATGATTTTGCATGTTCTTGAAGCATCAAGAATATATTTTACTTTCAAATTGAAAAAAAAAAGTCAAGAATTAGCTTACCAGATTTCCTATACTTGTACCATATAAAATGATGGAATAATCTAAAATGTATCCAACTATTGTTACAATCCGATTAATAGAATTTTTTTTAATTTGTACACATTTCCTATTACATATAATATGTGACTATTAATGTAAATAACATACTTAATAATACTCTCATTATTACAAACTACTATTTTATCTAATATTAATCATTGGATAAATCTGACCGTCCACATGAGAACTTTATTAGTATACATATATCGTATTAATAATTAGGCCCACAAAATATGTGCATGGGATGCTGATGTCACCAACGGTGAGGTCATCAACTGTATGATGATACCAAACTTTAATTTTATAATTATTTGGTTGGTCCATTTTTTGAGGAGTTGTTTTCTAGTTTGAATATAATATATAACCAAAAAACCTACCACTCGATTACCGTCCCATCATTCTTTAAATACAGAAATCACGGTGTTCACAAGCTGCTTTTCTTGTGCAGTATTATTGTTCTTAGTATTTTTGTTTAATTGTGCTTTTAAAAAAAACATTTATGGACATGTTAGGTCATTTAGAAGCGTGCATGGTTCAAATTACATCAATATATATATATATATATATTTTGACGAGATAAAAAATATGCCAAGGGACAGTGAGGATTCAGGCTTGTACTATAGCCACGTTAATCCTATCATGTGCTCTAAAACATTAATTTCAACTATTTTACGTACTCGACTAACAAGAAAAAAACTATATAATAGATGAAAGAAAAATTATATAATAAGATAAATTTTAAAACTGTCAGATATATTAGAATCTATCGATTTAATTAAAAAAATTATAACAATGATCTCCGAGATAAAATTTGTACTTCAATAATTTATAGTTTATTAAGAAGTCATGTGTATAAATTAAATTTTAACTAATAATATGGCTAGAAATGTTCTCAACTATAAGCTAAAAAAAAGTTACCTAGTGAAAGATTATAGTTATTTAAAACTATTTAAAAACATTTAAAATTTGAATCATTTGAATGGATGTTTAACAATTCAAAAAGTGACTCGACATTTAGATTATGCCGAAAACTTATAAGTTCATTAAAAAACTGGATTTACTTGTAATTTTAAATGGTGAAATTTTCATAAAAAATTATCAGATTTTACATTTTTCTTATTTCGATACAACATTAATATAATGACATTTATAGAAATCCATTAAATTGATAAGAAATAATACCAATATTCATGAATGAGTGAAAATATCAACAATAAAAATGATTAAAAAAAAGGAAAAAAGAAAGAAAGAAAGAAAGTGTAGACAGTATCTTTTCTCTGTTCATATTTCCGAATGAGCAGGCTCACTGTTTGGGGAAGAAAAATAAATAATAAA
>BKCH01002143.1:0-70988 GCA_008635985.1 Ficus erecta
GCAAGTGATCTCCTCCAATCCGACGTTGGCCAGGCAGCATCTAGTCTAGATGCCTTATAAGCAACCTGCGCGCGTTATGTTGCCCCTGGTCTCTCTCCCTACTGCTTCATCGATCGTGTCCAGATCTCCAGTTTTCGTCTATTGCGGAAAATCACTCGCAAGCACACTAGTCGCACAAGTAATACAATGATGAATAGAGTTGTTGGTATCCTGAGGATTGCGTTTAATTTTGAAATTAAGTATCGAAATTTGTTAACACTAAGATTATTTGAACAATTGATTATAAAAGGAAAAAATAAAAAACAATTGAACTAGATTAAGCAAAACTAGTGAAGTTAATCCGTCTAAAAAAAAAAACTATTAAAGTCAACGAAACAAAAAAAAAATTTTAAAAAAAAGTATAGAAATCTAATTTCACCTAATTATTTTCATTGGAATTAATTTTACCATCGAATTGATTAATTTTCATTGGTGGATTGTTAGCCGAATATACTAATCTACCTAAAAGCCTCTTCCGATAAACTAATAGGCACATTTAATTGAATTAAGACCCCTATATTCCTATGGGAAACTTGCTAACACAACTTCATTAATTTCAAGCATTCACATTGACTACAGAAACATTAAGGATATATTCCTGTTCGAATATGCATATGAAACCCTATTATTGATGAAGACCATAAATCAATTTCCCAATCACATCAAGGTCCAAAAACAACACTAATGAATGACCAACTCACTAGAAGTATTAAGCCAGTAATATGAGAAACAATCACAACCAAATCAAGAGAGTAAAAAATAAATTCAAAATCCACTAATAGGAATCATAGGAACCCTAGAAACAAAAACTACTTCATAAATAAAATTAAAACTAAAATTATGCAAATCAATGATTCAAATATCATCAAATCACAAAATTGAAGAAAGAAAATACGAAAGGAAACCTCATTGAAGTTGTCACAAATATTCAAGAATTTTTCTCAAATTTCTTGCCCTCTTCATGCTCTTTAACTATGCAATCTCCCTTCAAATTTAGTGAAATATAGACCTAAAACTGAAAATAAAACTAAAATCGTAAACCTAAAAATCCTAGACTTCTCTTTTTTTCCTTTTAGATAAATGGCTAAAATTCTGAACAACTTATCTCATTTTTAATTTTTTTGTTAAAACAAACTTTTATGGCCCCCACCATTACTTTTGTTAATCTTCCATTATAGTTCTCTGTTCCCAAAGCCAAGATGCCTCGTCGTTTTCTCGGCCTTTTCCTGTGCAAGAACAAGATCCAGTCCATGAAGATGAAATACCAACCGGAGTCAACTGCCGACGCCTCCTAGTGGCCTCTTTACTCGAGGCTCGATCTTTAGCTACGTCGCGGGAATGGTCCATTGGCGGCAGCGGTTGTGCCGGTTGCGGCGGCGACGATGTCGGTGCCGCCGACATTGGCTCGAGCAATACTAGAGGAGAATTATTGCTCGGCGGAAGAGAAGGCGGAATTGGTACTCACCGTACAAGGAGAAGTCTGTAGTCGAAACGCCGTCGCCGGATGACGAACTTCATCTTTATTGGCCTTCGTTACTAGCCGGACGACGAACCGTCGATGCTCCATGACCCAGATTTGGTTTTTTGGATATCAGCGTTGGATCTCAGACAGGTCAAGAGACCCATGTCCATCGCTCGCCTTGGCTTTACCGATGGCGGACTAATAGTCCATGTTCTCCGACGATGAGCCTAATGATCCGTTGGACGACGACGCTCCTAAGTTGAAAGGTTGGATCCGACCAATTAAAGGCTGCCACTAAATGGAGTTGTTTATTTAGTTGAAAAATAAAAAATAAAACAATTCATTCATGGATCTTCCGTGAAAAAGCCTCCAACCTCATAATCTTCCACCATGGAAATACTTCCACAAGCCATAACCCTCACCTCAATCAACCTACAATCGAAAGGAACATTTTCTTTTTCCCAATTTCGGCATTAGAAACTCACATAAAAAGGGATTTGAGAATCCACTTTGACCATCTTAGCTGAAGAATATGAAATTTAGAGACAAAAAGAAAAAAACAAAAAACAAAAATTATAATAGTTTCTGCAATAAGAGTTCGTCTTCTTCAACCTTGCAAAATCCAAAAAAAAAAAAAATGTATATATATTTATATATTCGAAGACACTTTCTAAAAAACGACACTGCTAAGAACTGAAAAAAGGCACCACTACTATGGAGGTTTGGTAAAAATTTACAAGGTAGAAGAAACGGAAAGAGAAAAAAAAAAAAAAAAGAGTAAAAGTATCAATAAAAAGAGTGTGGGGAGTAAAGCCAAGGGTCATCAGTAATGACCGTCAGCACTTGAGTTGGCTGCCAACGTGGTTAAATGAAAGCACAATTTAGTACAGTTAGAAAAAAAAAATGACCTTTATTGGTTTCTCTTTCCTCTTTCTCTCTCTACCACTCCCACCTCTCTCTCTCTCTCCTTCCGCATCCACCATCAGCCGACGATCTACCACTTCTCCGCCCTCCGATCTTCCCACTCCACACTCAGCTACATGCTGTCGCCGTCCAAGTTTGCCTTCTCCGATCGTTCCATCTGCCTTGGCACGTCGCGGACGCGCTGCTCGTCTGGCGAACGGACCCGATCGTCGCCGAGGTCGGCGACAGCGTCGTCGGGGTTTCGGAGGTTCTTTTGCCAGGAAGGTCTTTGGGAAGAATCCGATAATAACGACCAAGCAGGAGCTCCTTTTGCAGGAGGCGGAGGCGCTCAGCCGCCCGACATTGCTCTTTTTCCGGAGAATTCACCGAGATTTGATTGGCCTTCATCGCACATCACGTCGCCGCTGGGATTTCGCGAAGAAATCCAATCGGAAGCGGCCATTAATGGGTTCGGTGGCTTGGGGCTTGCTCTGGTGTGTTGTATAGGAATGTATCTATCGATATGAGATCTTTAATTGTTTTGCCTCGTGATTAGATTTTTTTTCTGGTTTCTTTTCACACGGTGAATTAAATTTGGTTATAAATGGCCTAATTTTTCTTCTGTCTTTTTTTTTTTTTTTTACTTGAAAGTTCAAAATTGAATGTTAATTTGTGTCTCTGTTTCAGTAATATATATATATATTAGACATAAACATTTTTACCCCCACTGTAAAGCATTGAGATTTTGTTACCCATTTTATAGTCTGCTGTATTGAACGTAGCTAGAACTAGAGATTGCTTACTTTCAAATCCAATCAATTGAGTTCTTTTTTTTTTTTTTTTTTAATCTTGCTTTGAATTAATTGCAATATAGATACTTTTACAGACTTCTGAGAACATTATATATTCTCAAGCATTTCTCTTTCTTCTCAAAGTGAAAAAATTTTCCATAAAAGTTTTCCTTTTTTTTTTTTTTTGGCTGAAAATAAAATTCCCAAAGCTGTTAAACAACAAAAATGGAGTCGAAGTGTTTTTTTCAATTTCCAGAGCTAAGACAAGAGACGGAGAAAGCGGCTGGCCCCACAAGCTCCAAAATAAAGAGCAACTCAATATTTTTTCGAATAATTCGACAAAATATCCCGTGAATGTTCTAAAAGACGACGATTTAGTCTATATTTTTTATTTTTGATCGAAAAAATTCTAAAGTTTTAAAATATTAATAATCTTAATTTTTTTCGTTCAAAATAATTAATTTTATAACGAAATAAATCATGTGTAAGACATGCGATCTAATATGAAATGACATTTTAATAATCTGTTAACAATAAATAAATTTTAAAAAAGACAATGAACAAATTAAAAACTCAAAAAACAAAAACTAATCTAGCATATTTAAAAAAAAATCTGTAATCCCCGAAGTAATTAAAAATCCTAAAATAGCTAAATCATGTAAATACTGTACATAAAAATCCAAGTTCCCTAAAATTGAAATCAATGAGTAACAAAGCAAACCCTAAATTTCCAATCCAAAAGGGCAAAACAGACGGCACCTGAAGCAGAGGACGATCTCAGAGCCCGTAAATGAGTGGAAGAAACCGTCGACAGGAGAACCAAGAAAGGGTAGGCCAAGGCGGCGATGTTTTTCCGGGGGGTGGTTTTGGCAGATTTGTCGTTGACGTTTTAAGCTGCGAGTGGCGAACTCAACTCTGATGATGGACTTGGACTCAAGGCTAAACTCGTTCCTAGTGAATCTTGAGAGCAAATTGGACTCCCACACCTGAATCTCCTATCAGAACCCCCTTGAATAGGTAATCATAGTCGTCCTCCCCTCTGTGCCCAGCCATTTTCTTATTTCTTTCTTTCTTTCTTTTTGGCTTCAGTGGAAGAAGCCTAAAGACAATCTTATCAACAATTGTGTTTTATGTTTGTAGAATAGAATTAAATCTCCCTGTTTGATGTTTGTGTTTTTCAGTTATTTTTTATTTTTATTGTTATGTTTTTGTTGGTTTTAACTTTTGCTGTTTGAAGGCATGACTTGGAAAAGTAAGGGACTTGAGTTGTGATGTTAATTGAGCTTATGTAATGATCACATGACTCATTTCATTAGAAAGTTAACAATTTTGGATGGAAATGATTAAAATTGTCAACATTAGAGTTAATAGTTTTGGATGGAAAGGAACTAAGGTATATAACATTTTAAGAGTTTAGGTCTTCTCGGTCAAAATTAAAAAAATAGGGACCAAAACGTCACATTTTAAAGAATTTAAGAATCATTTTGATCAATTACTCTATATATATATATATATATATATATTCAAAATAAATGGGACACACCTAACATGTATGTTCTACCAAATGGGATGCCACATCAAGTGATGAGGAATGTCAGTGATGTTCCTTAGGTTTTGTTTATTTTTCTACGCAGACTGATAAGTGGTGTAACATGAGTGATGGAGCCGTAGTGTGGTCCAAATGGCTCAATGCTAGTGGGTGAGAGCGTGGGTGCACTCGAGAATGGTGGGAGCGACTACAGGCGATTGGGCAATGCTCTTAATGAGCTGACACCTGCCTGTCAAGAACTCGCTTTTGTTGCATCTGAAACACACACATCATATCTAACCATTGATTGCTTCATTTGACGGATTAGAGCTCGTGTTGGCGTGTATGATGCGTGTTTCGTGCTAGCGTCTATTTGATCTGGATAAATTTTGAATTTTTAATCCGATTTTGATGCATTTTGATGTCCATTTTGCCCTATTTTCACACAAATGACAAAAATTAACTATTTAGAGTGGTAATAAATAACAATATATTAACATTACTATTAACCTAAATAGAACTATTCTAATTTAAAATTAAACTAAATTAACCTAAAACAAATTAAAATACTTCAGAACATAACCAATTTATATGTATAAAGATAGCTAAATAATTTTATTTTACAGAGTTATCATCGTCTGTGGTGGTCACCAATTTTTGTTAGTCATCCAAATCTTTCGTGCGGGTGTTGCGTTGTAGAGATCCATCGTGGAGGAGATTGGATATCTTCTGCGTATGATGGTGGCCGTATGGAGAGCTCTGATCTCGAATCTCCTTCGCGGGAGGACATCGGCTCCTTCACACCTGATCGTTGCCGTAGAGATCTGATCTTGGCTATGGGCGACGAAGTGTGGTTGTTCTGGTGGTCTAAAACAATGGGTGGCAGCAGACGTGCAGCGGCGCATGGTGGCATCGATGGAGGCATGAGGCGATAATTATTATTATTTTTTGTGTGGTTTTTATGGTGTTTGTATGCTATTTTCTGTTTAAGTGAATTTTTGTTATTTTTTAGTAATCCAATGATAGAATCTAAAAAGTGTTGTCCCAAGAATAGTTGGTCAAGAGGGGGGTGAATTAGGTTTTCAAAACTTTTTAAAACTTTTTGCAATTTTTGGAATTTTCTATTAATAAGTATTGCAATAAAGATATTGACAATGAGGATAAACAATAACCAAACACACAAATGCAAAAACAAGTAAAGAGCAAAAAATAAAGAGAGAAAGGGAAGAGAAATGCAAATGGATTTTTATAGAGGTTCGGTGAAAAGCCTACTCCTTTGTCACTGAGCTATTCCAAGCTTGGCCGCTTCACTATATCGCTCGTCTTTTTGACACGAACACTCCAATACAAGTAGGTGAAACTTTCTCTATCTAAGGCGCACCAAACCTTTTACAAACACGTCAACTTTAACTATAGATGCCGACTATCCAAACTTCTATGAATAAGTATTGCAATAAAGATATTGACAATGAGGATAAACAATAACCAAACACACAAATGCAAAAACAAGTAAAGAGCAATAAATAAATAGAGAAAGGGAAGAGATATACAAATGGATTTTTATAGAGCGGCGAAAAGCCTACTCCTCTGTCACCAAGCTATTCCAAGCTTGGCCACTTCACTATATTGCTCGTCTTTTCAGCACGAACACTTCAATACAAGTTGGTGAAACTTTCTCTACCCAAGGCGCACCAAACCTTTATAAACACGTCGACTTTAACTATGGATGCCGGCTATCCAAACCCACCAAATTACAAGGAATTGGCAACCCATACAAGTCAATCTAAGAAATTGAAAGAATTGAAAATTACAACTCAACTAGACAAAGATGAATACAATTTTGGACCCTAGAAGAATTGTGAACACTTAAAGAATGTGAGAAACAAAGTTGGCTCAAGAGTGAATAAGAGATGAAAAAGAGTGTTTTTTTTTTTTTTTTTGTTTTGTTGCAAAAGTAAGCTTTTCAAGAGATTTCAACAAGTTTAGAGCAATATCCTTTCATTAGTCACCATAAAAGACCTCAAAAACCCCTTTTATAATGAGAAACTCATTCAAAACCCTCAAAAACATTGTTGTACAATGGTCAGAAAAGAGTCGTTTCTTAGAAATTTTTTGTTTCAATGGATGTCACCTTTTCTGATTCTCAAAGCTTTTTTAATGATCATCTTTAGGGGGTGATTGAAAAGGAAGATGATCGATTTAAAAATAATTTTCCACTCGAGCACATAACCTTAGATTCAATCAAGGTTTCTTTTCCACAACAAAAACAAGGCCAAGATCGAGACCAGCAGATCTCTGTCCAAGAAGAAGGTATTTTAGGCCAAGAAAAACTAGAGAGAGAACCATCTAACCAAGAGTTTTTAGAGAAAGAAAACTTGGAAAATCTATCTACTATGCCTTTGTAGAACAACACAGGAACATAGATGTGTGCGAAACCAAGTGGAAACAAGGAACTTGGTGTTTTTTCAAGGAAGACGTATTTTCCAGAAAAAAAAGGTCTCTCGTTGAACCACAGTCAAGAGTTTGAACCGAGTAAAAATTCAAAACCTGTTATGTCAGGTAAAATTTCTTCCAAGTCAAATGTCCCTAGTTTCGATGAGTCAATTCCTATTGCCCTTAGAAAAGGTGTTTGTTCGTGCACTAAACACCCTCTCTCAAAATTTATGTCATATGAAAAGTTGTCATCCTCGTTTTATGCCTTTAATTCACATCTTTCTTGTGTAGAAATCCCTAGGAATGTGCAAGATGTTCTAAATGTTCCAGAGAGGAAATAAGCTATTTTTGAGGAGATGAAGGCTCTTGACAAGAATGAGACTTGGGTGATGGTGGATCCACTGGAAGGAAAGAAAATTGTCGGATGCAAGTGGGTTTTCACTGTCAAGTACAACTCAGACGGGACTTTAGAGAGATACAAGTCCCGGTTGGTTGCCAAGGGATTCACACAAACCTATGGATTGGACTACTCGGAGACGTTTACACTAGTGGCCAAACTTAACCCGGCGAGGGTGCTCTTGTCAATTGTTGCAAACTTGGATTGGCCATTACAACATTTAGATGTCAAGAAGGCCCTTTTGAATGGGGATCTCGAGGAGGAAGTATACATGGACTCGCCACCTGGTTTCGAGGAGAGGTATGGTTCTAAGGTTTGCAAATTGAAGAAATCCTTGTACGGTCTCAAACAATCACCGAGGGCCTGGTTCGAGAAATTCACCCAATTGGTGAAGCAACAAGGATACACACAGAGGCAGACGAATCATACTCTATTTGTGAGATTCTCATCGATCGGCCAAGTTGCAGTTCTGATATTCTATGTGGATGACATTATTCTCACCGGTGATGATGTTGAAGAAATAAATGAATGAAGAAGGGGTTAGCATCAGAGTTTGAGATCAAGGATTTGGGGGCCGCTCAGGTATTTCCTTGGTACGGAGGTTGCTCGATCAAAGAAGGGAATTATACTTTCTCAGAAGAAGTACATTATTGATTTGTTGAATGAAATCGGCATGAGTGGTTGCAGACCATCCGAGTCTCCAATAGAAGCAAATCGGAAACTGAGAGATAGTAAGAAAAAGGTCCCAGTGGATAAAACTAGATATCAAAACTAGTTGGGAAGTTGATCTATCTCTCATACATACTTTCAGATATAGCCTACGTTATGTGTATGGTTAGTCAGTTTATACATTCTCCTTATAAAGAGAATATGGAAGCTGTTTAGCAGATCCTTAGGTATCTTAAAAGTACTCTAGGAAAGGGCTCATTTTTTAAGAAGGTGAGCAATGAGTAGTTGAAGTCTATACAGATGCATACTGGGCCGGATCCATCACTGACAGGAGATCTACCTTAGGCGATTGCACTTTTGTCTGGGGAAATTTGGTCACTCGGAGGAGTAAAAAGCAAAATGTGGTGGCGAGGAGTAGCACAAAAATCGAGTTTCAGGCTATGTCTCAAGGAGTCTATGAGATACTTTGGTTGAAGCGAGTTTTGGAGGAGCTAAAAAGACCAGTTGAAGCCTCGACGAAGTTGTATTGCGGCAATAAGGCTGCCGTCAGTATCGGACACAATCCGGTCCAACATGACAGAATGAACCACGTGGAGGTTGACAGACACTTCAAAGAGGAAAAGCTAGAAAGGGGCGAGATTTGCATGCTCTTTGTTCCAACATCACAACAAATTGCCGACATTCTAACAAAAGGGCTCCTTAGATGTGGAATTTCAAATTTCTAATAAGCAAGTTAGGCATGACTGATATCTATGCGCCAACTTAAGGGGGAATGTTGAATATTTAGAGTTTTTTTTTTTTTTTTTAATAAGAATCACTTTATTAAGCAATAGCATCAATAGAAACAACATTAGAGACTACAATGAGAGTCTCACTAATCCATACATTAGTGCAATTAGAATTGAAACCAAATCTAGCTAGAAGATGAGCAACATGATTAGCACTTCGACAAATATGATGAATACATGTACTCCGCAGTTGGACAAATTCGCTTTTTTTTCTCGTTTGATCCCTAAACTATTAGGATTGCGATGTTTTGGTCCCAATTTTTTTTTAATTGAATTTTCTATGCTAATCTTAGGGAAAAAAAAAACTTAAAAAAATAAATTAGAAATTTAAGAAACATCTTTCTTTAACTCTCCTTGTTGTTTCTCTCGATCTCTCTCTATCCATTTCTGCATCTCTCTCCCATCTTGATCTCCATCTCTCTCTCCTCTCACCTCTCGATCACTCAGTCAAATTGAGAGAAATTTTTAAAATTTTTTATTTCTTTTTCTTTTTTAAGGTTTTTCAGTTTTGTTTTTTTTTTTTTTTTTTTTTCCTTTTTTAAGGTTAGTAAGCAAATTCAATCAAAATTTAGGTATCAGCTAAAAAAAAAAGGAATGTGAAGCAATACATCACAATTGTAATAGTTTAGGGACCAATCGAATAATTAAGCCAGTCCATTAACGGCAAATAATGAATACAGTTAAAAAAGATCCTTTTGTACCCTTTTAAAGAGTTCAAGGTCATTTCAACTACGAGAAAAAAAAGAATGGGGACTAAAATGGTACAAATATAAAACTTTAGTGATCATTGTTGGTTCCGGGTAACATCTAGAAGAATACATATGGTATATTAACAAATTTTTTACTAATAAAAGCAGTTAGGCTAAAACATATTAGGTTAACCTTCAACCAGTACACTTGATTGGCAAAGAAGTTAAAGTATCAAAAACATTGACAAGGTGAAAACGACGTTTTCAAAAGAGTGGCATTTTGATACTTGCCCTGAAAAAGTACCGCTACGTTTTAAAAAACAATGGAAAAATATAACATTTCTGTGCATTTACTTGAGAAAAACAGACAATACACTTAAATGAGTGAAGGATTTAAAGGAAGATGTTTAAAAGGGACAAAGTAATTTTTTACTTTCTGATGACCTATTAAACAGGTCCACTCCACTTACCTTCATGTGAATTCTATTCTAAGAAAATAGTGCTATTAGTTTAATATATGAGTGATGAATGTTATGTTGGATTTGTTTAAGCTGTTGATGTGAAATAGGCATCGTTTTAGATTAAATCCAACCCATGTTTCTTGTTCTTTTTTCCAAAAGAACCCCAAACGTTTTGACGTTAGGCTAATCATTAGTGCAAATTCGTAGTCTTCTTTGAAAATATATAACAAGATATCTGGTCCCAAAAGAAAAAACTATTTAGGCTGTGTCCTGTGTGTATTTGTTTAGTGGGTTGAATCACAATTCACACTTTTTTTTTTTTTTACAGTATTTTTCATAAACAAAAATTAGATTCGTCTCTGAAAATATATAACAATATCTCTTTGAAAATATATTACAATATATCTGGTCCCAATAAGAAAAACTATTTCCCAATAAGAGATTATTACCAGCTCATGCATTGGAGCCAAAATTTCATTTCCATTGAGAGTCAACGTTGTTTAAATGGTAGATTACTCGCAAGTCCAACTCATGAAAAGGGAAAGATTCCAGTTCCAGACCATGACAAGATTGTTTTTCCGAAGTTCAGAAAAGAAAAATCTGTACAAAAATGTTAGATATAAGTGGTGGGGGGAAGGGGTTGTTGAAAGGATATTCAAGGGCCTCGTGTTAATACCTGTGTCCCATCCGCCGTCAACGCTTCGCAACTGAAACCACAAACACGTCGATCGCCTCTCTCGACATAAGCACTAGAAGCTTCCATTTGACCACTTCAAGTGCCAAAGCTTCCAATGAGCATGCTTTTTTTTTTTTTTTTTTTTTTAGTGACACAACTTTCCTTCCTATATGACTATTATATCCATACGAGTAGCAGCTACTCCTTTTTTTTTTTTTTTGGTTTCAGAATCCCCAATAAAATATTCTCCATTAATTTGTGATACTACTAACATTCTAGTGGTGGTGGATGAATGCAAAAAATTCCTTCCTAACATGTTGATATAATACAACTAGGCTAAATATCTTATAAATTCATTCAACATTTATACCTATGAAATGGTTTAGAAAAGGAGAAACTTTAAAAAACCAATTGAAAAATCGTTGTCTTAACAAGCTGTTACTTTCTATTCTCCTAAAAAAAAAATATACAAATCTTGTTCCAACTAACGGTAAACTTTTTTTATTTCTTAATTTTTTTTTCCCTTTTACTGCCCCACTTTCTCAGTTACCAAAGGGATAGGAAAATAATTGCGCGAAAAAGGAGTCAGTAGACTTACACGACGAGGTCCATATGTTTGCCATCTGAGAAGAAGAAGAAGAAGAAGAAGACTCTGGAAAAGTAGCTGTTAAGGGGTTGGTTTTTTTTTTTTTTTTTTTTGAAGGTGCTGTTAAGGTTTTTGAAACACAAACAAAAAAATAAATTTACGTTTGATGCGCAGGTTACATGTGAAATTTGTAAATTAAAATTAATTATAAATTTTATTAATTAAAAAAAAAACTGAAATAAAAAATATTAAAAAGTAGACGTGACGTGAGTAAGAAAGTACACAAACAAACACATTGTGCAACAGAACAGAATAGAGTTCAACACTTTCCCATTCACGACCGCCCCGTCCATCTAAAGACTTGGGCTTTCTGCCAACACAACCCCAGCCCATTCCGAAAAAAAAAAGGGTCGCGTCGGTGGGGGAAAAATATAATAAATTAATGGACTATTACGGTCAAATTAAAGGCATGCTTTTAAAAATATAAAAACAAACTTATTTATAAAATTGAACAAAAAAATCAATCATGCTATGTTAACAAAAATACCTTTGAATCTATTTTTATTAGCCGTTTTGGCCCTCATAGATTTCTATAATAAAAGAGCTAATCATGTGCTCATTGCCTGATAACTTCAAATTTCACAAAACCAAGTGTACAATGTTTGCTTCACTATTGTTAAAAAACCCTTGAAAAATTGTAATGTGTTTGCGCACTGATTTTTTATTATTATTATTTTTAGTGCCGAACATTTTGCACTTAACAAACTTATTCTGATTATGCACAAAAAAAAAATAATAAATAATAAAAAACCCTCCATAAACTAATAGTAATTATGAGATAGAAGTGTGATTGTTTGTGTTAAATTTTAGAAAACCTTTGTCAATTTTAGCATTAGGGACTAAAATTTCGGAACAAAAAAAAGTGTTAACAACCCAAAAAAGTAATAATACTAGATATCATTCCAAATATGTGACATATTTTTATGTTGTTGAAGCGAATTTTGATTGGGACGCAGGAATGACAAGCTTCTGCGATTTTCCTCGAGAGATTGTGGAGGAGACGTACAATTCAAGTGTGTTAGCAAGACTTGGAATGCCCTTATCAGTTCCCTCATCAAAGACCCTCTTTTTGTTGCCAAGAACCCTCGAAAATTTCTAGAATAAATCCTCTTCATCTTTAGTTGTTCGTCCCTTTGATAAAGCAAGATTCTCAGTGCTCACTCCCTTCGTTGACGATGGTCATAATGTTGAAATTCGTTCTCTACGTACGTCCTCCATGGACTAAATATCTAAGTCATTGGACCGCTAGTTGGACTTCCAGTTCCTTTGAAATTTTGGAAGAGTGACAAGCTTCTTCTTACGGACGATGCAAAATTGTTCTCCTACAACATTTCCACCAAAAAGCTCAGCGAAATTGAGGTAGATGGACATGCACCGATAAATCATATTCCATTTCGTTTCTACGTCGACAGTCTGGTTTCTGTCAGAAGAAAAACTAGTAAATTGTGCAACAAAAGGAACACGCAACTGCTTGAGTGCTTCTAATTATGTTAATACTCAATGACATTTTTATACCATTGAATTATATTTAGGGTCCGTTTGGTTCGCAGGTTTGAGTTGATATTTTGAAGTTGAGTTTGAGTTAAGTTAAGTTGAGAATGAAAGTTTTGTGTTTGGGAAAAAGTATGAGTTGAGAAGTTGAGTTTGAGTTGAGTGTTTGGATGTAAAAAAGTTTGAGATGAAAGTTTAAAAAAAATAAGGGCCTTGTTTGGATGATAAAAAAAAGGGCAAAACAAATTTTTTTGTATGTATAGAACATTCTATTGTATTTTTGGTGCTTGTCTGGTTCACAAAGTTGAACCAAAAATTTCAAACTTGTTTTTGGTCATTTCCCCAAAAAGTTGTTGTCTTTTGCCCAAATTTAATTTTTTTTTCCGTCTTTTCTGAAACTTCCAAAAAATTGTATCATTGAAACCCACGAATTTCAGTTCAAACTTTATTACCAAGCGCATAAAAAATAGCCAAACAAACAGTACGTAATTGTCCATTACAATTTTATAACAACAAATTAATGATTACAATCGTTGTCTGGCGAGCGTAGGTAAAAACGGGTCTTGCTTTCACGTTGATCTATACCACGGAAATGCTTGATATCTTTCCCACATATCATCAGCTATGTGGTCTCTCATCTGATTCATTGCTTCCCTACTCGAGTCATGTTGCTGCGGTCCTGTACTTGGGCCCTCACCATCGTTCCCGTCGTTCAACACGTAATCCGCGTTAACGTCGACAGTTCCCCTAACGGTCACACAATCTGCCGCATACTCTTCGAGAAAGGGATCCGCATCCTGCACCATCCTTATGAAATTATGTACGACCGCACACGCCACGGGGATCATTTTTTGTTTGTCCATAGGGTAGCTATTGATGCCTTTTAGTATTTTAAATCTTGCCTTCCAGACACCAAATGTGCGCTCGATACAATTCTGCAGTGATGAGTGTGTGTAGTTAAAGACTTCACGGCGGTTGCCTAGCCCATTACAACGTCTTCTAAACTCTGGTAAATGGTACGTCTCCCGACGATATGGGCTCAGGAAACAATCCTTATTGGCATAGCCCGAATCTACTAAGTAGAATTTCCCTACACAATAAAAAATGCAATATGAAGTCAATGAAATTTATTTAACCGATTTATTATATGTAAATACTGACAGCAAATGGCTAAGTCTGCTTACCTGGTGGAGGTATTGGGAACCCATGGAATGCTATTGCCTCTTCCAACATTCTGGCATCGTGACAAGATCCCTCATAACCGGCCAATATGTAAGTGAATTTCATGTCAAATGAACATGCTGCTAGTACATTTTGGGAGTGATATCCCTTGCGATTTATCCAAGCGTCCGAATTTTCGCGCTTAGGGACACATGGTACGTGCGTACCATCTATAGCACCAATACAGCCCTGCAAGAAACCATAGAATCTGGTCATATGCATACCGGCATCAACAATCTTTTTTTTATTAAAGCTCTTTCGCACGATTATGTAATTAAATTACGTATGTAACGTACATCAAACCATGGCCGGTATTTGTCTGAATGCTCCAGTATCAAATTTTGAACTGATGTGTTGTCGGTTAGTCTGATGAATTCATCCTTAAGCGAACAAATAGCGGTCAACACTTTAACGAACCAACGTGAAGTTGTCTCTACCGAATGTTGGAACAAGTAAGAAATGTGCCGGTTCGTAGCGCCTCGTGCACAAATGGATAAAAATATAAACAACTGCTCGTTCACATTCATGTTGCGAGTTGGCTTCAATAACTCCCGACTAGCTAACAGGTTACTTAGTGATCTGAATGTTTCTGCCTTCATACTTATCAATCCTTGAATTATTTCCGCATGACCATTCAAAATCTCGTCCACCCGCATGCTCCCAGTTAGAGTTGAGTTATGCATTGGTTGTGGCCGTCGTCGCCGGTTACGCCTGCTGGCAGTTACGGCTACCACTGCCTTCATAAGGATACTGTTATGGTCGGTACACTCGTTTTCGGTGTACACATCATCTTGTTCCTCATCGGATGCGAAACTATTCTCGTTCATTTTGAGAATTTTTTGTTATCCGCTCTAAAATTTAATTTTTACCTGGTTCAAGAAAATTGTTAGCAAACTATAAAAATTAACTTGTATTTTTTCTTATAGGCGGTACAAACCATTAGCAGTGTAACATAAAATATCAGATATACTAAAACATAATATAGCCTTACACAACAGTCTCATCTATGTTCTCAAACATGAAATACATAAATAAATAAAAGTTAATCCGATCAGAATATTTAGGTCTCAAATATTAATAAGCCGCGGGTAGATGGAAAAAAAAAACAACGAACAAGAAAATCAATCGGTAGGGGGCCGGTAGGAGTCAACGACGGATGAAACAATTTCTCGCCTATCGACCTCGGGCAGCTGATAGAACGTACGTTGGAGCCGCGGATGAGCGTCCAGGTAGTGCCACATTTGACATCGTTGATTTGGTGGAACACCCATCTCTGTCATAATGTTCATGCACAGTAGCATGTGGTCCGGTTGGTTTGCGGTTTCGTTACTTGGGCCCGATTGCGACTGTCCACGGAAATGACTAACTATTTCCTGCATTGCTAAGAACGTCATCTCATCCGTTTCGTCTCTTTGCTTCCGCTTATCGGAACTTGCCCTTGACCGCGACGGACCTGCATCGGCTCCCGAACGTAAGTTGCTACAACGACGCGCACCGGTGTTCGGCGTCAGAAACTCTTCAAATTCCGCGCGGGCATCAGAGCAGTCCATTGAAGCGTCAACGTCGCCGTACGGAGTACTATCAGAGGGCATGGTTACTGATCCATATCCCGATGCACCGGCAGCGTGATTTTTCTCGAACACGTTACAATAAAGCTCCTTGTTGCGCAGCCCCTCGTAGCGTAGATGATTGCACTCCCTATGAACCTGCAAATGAAATTTTAGCTTAGTACACGTATGATCATCGCGATAACGAACAATATAACGTAGGGCCTTATATTAGACTACGCAGTTACCCCTATAAAGCTTTGCCATGCTTCGTCAGAGCATGTCACACGATCCGTCGATGGATCGTAGCCTAGACCGGTTTTTTTCTTGCAACGCCTTCCAGCCCCTAAAAATTTTTCTCATCCTTTCTTTCTTTTGAGACAATGTCTTTGCAAGTGCTGGTACCCCACCAAACTCAGCATTAAACTGGGCGGCCCAAATTTCAAGAGTTGCTTTTGGGGGATGTTTGCCGCCACTACAGCCCATGTACTCATCAAGTTGCTCCAGGAATTTTTTTCCTTTGCGGCGTCCCAAAAGTAATGATCCCCTGATGCTCTGCGCGGCATCTCCTTCGAAAAGAGATAACCAAACATAGGAAAAGAATTTAAAAAAAAGGACTGACGGTCGATTAATTGGCTCAGTATAAAGATGTTGACACATACGATCTAAGGCATGTCAAGCACCCAATACATATACAGCTACCAGGGCATATAAACCATGGGTTTGGGGAGAATTAGGCTTATGCCTGGCACACAACATTTAATTCTGCCCCTTGACCTAAGACATGGAATTATATACCGGCACCTGACTATAAATATTAAGCAGCTAACTCACCAATCAGATACATATTACAATTCGGTTTATATTTGATGTATACATCATCGCCAACATGGGAAGTAAGTGGAACGTTAACGGAGAGGCAAATTCAAGGCCAAATGAGGTCAAATTGCATTGTAAGATGTATAGGGCTTGGGAATCCATTTAGGCAGCTTCTAAATGCCAAAATGAAGCTGTGAAAATGCACAAAATGCAGTAAAACACCAACATGAGTGATTTGGGTCACCAATGAGCAAAATTTGGGCAAAATGAAGGCCCAATGAGGTCAAATTGCAATGTAAGATGTCTAGGACTTGGGAAGTGACTTAGGCAGCTTCTAAATGCCAAAATGAAGATGTGGAAATGCACAAAATGCAGTAAAACACCAACATGAGTGATTTGGGTCACCAATGAGCAAAATTTGGGCAAAATAAAGGCCCAATGAGGTCAAATTGCAATGTAAGATGTCTAGGACTTGGGAAGTGACTTAGGCAGCTTCTAAATGCCAAAATGAAGTTGTGGAAATGCACAAAATGTAGTAAAACACCAACATGAGTGATTTGGATCACCAATGAGCAAAATTTCGGCAAAATGAAGGCCAAATGAGGTCAAATTGCAATGTAAGATGTCTAGGACTTGGGAAGTGACTTAGGCAGCTTCTAAATGCCAAAATGAAGCTGTGGAAATGCACAAATGCAGCAAAACTGAAGAATGAGTGATTTGGGCCACCACATGGCAAAATTTAGGCAAAATCAAGTCAAAATAAGGTCAAATTGCATTGTAAGATGTCTAGGGCTTGGGAAGTGACTTAGGCAGCTTCTAAATGCCAAAATGAAGATGTGGAAATGCACAAAATGCAGTAAAACACCAACATGAGTGATTTGGGTCACCAATGAGCAAAATTTCGGCAAAATGAAGGCCAAATGAGGTCAAATTGCAATGTAAGATGTCTAGGACTTGGGAAGTGACTTAGGTAGCTTCTAAATGCCGAAATAAAGCTGTGGAAATGCACAAAATGCAGCAAAACTGAAGAACGAGTGATTTGGGCCACCACATGGCAAAATTTAGGCAAAATCAAGTCAAAATGAGGTCAAATTGCATTGTAAGATGTCTAGGGCTTGGGAAGTGACTTAGGCAGCTTCTAAATGCCAAAATAAAGATGTGGAAATGCACAAAATGCAGTAAAACACCAACATGAGTGATTTGGGTCACCAATGAGCAAAATTTCGGCAAAATGAAGGCCCAATGAGTTCAAATTGCAATGTAAGATGTCTAGGACTTGGGAAGTGACTTAGGCAGCTTCTAAATGCCAAAATGAAGCTGTGGAAATGCACAAAATGCAGTAAAACACCAACATGAGTGATTTGGGTCACCAATGAGCAAAATTTTCGGCAAAATGAAGGCCAAATGAGGTCAAATTGCAATGTAAGATGTCTAGGACTTGGGAAGTGACTTAGGCATCTTCTAAATGCCAAAATGAATCTGTGGAAATGCACAAAATGCAGCAAAACTGAAGAACGAGTGATTTGGGCCACCACATGGCAAAATTTAGGCAAAATCAAGTCAAAATGAGATCAAATTGCAATGTAAGATGTCTAGGGCTAGGGAATCCATTTAGGCAGCTTCTAAATGCCAAAATGAAGATGTGGAAATGCACAATCGACGACCTGTGTGAAGGGTAAGGCAGCTACAAAATGGCCGAAACAAGCTATGGAATTACACAAAATAATCACAAACCTCATTTCAGGCAATAAATGGCAAAATCAAGACGAAAGCATAGCACTAAGAGGCCAAACTGATAACAAATTGAAGCGTGAAATACGTGGGTGGGAAATCAAACAAAGGCATACGAGCATTAAACTACAAAGAGTTTCAGAAATAGGGGATGGGTCACATACTAGGCTCACGGAATTCGAATCGGAGGAGGAATATACAGGGGAAGACGTCGAATTAGGGCAGGATTTAATGGGTCTCCGAAAAGCTCCACGAATGCCAAAATAGTGGGTAATCCTGCGACCGGGTCGTCTTCGGTTCGTGATCCCCGACCGGCAACGCATCTGGTTTAAGGGGGGGGGGGGGGTTGCCGAAGACAGAAGCAACGATATAGCCTTACCTGAGATAGATGAGATATGAGCAGTCAACGGAAGGCCTGCTACGCAGCAGGGGCTCAGACCACGGTACGGGGACAGCGGCGCCAGACACACTGACAGAAGCACATGGGCGCCGGTGGGGATGAAGTCGAACCCGATGCACAGGGGCCCAGGCACGCGTGAGAAAGAATCAGAGCAGCATGAACTGTTGCTGCACAGTAAACCCATTTGGGATTACTGTGCAACGGTTCAAAGGGGGACTCGAAATGGACTGAAGCACCAAACGCTCCCAGTTCAGTTTGAACTCTAAAAGGCCAGCTTCAACTGGTTTGCCAAACGTGCGCTTAATATACTAATTCATCCCTTTTGTCAGTCAATAGATGATTTCGACCTCGGTAATACCCAAAATACCCTTGAAAAGAGAAAAAGAAACTAAAAACAAAAAACAAAAATCTCAATGAAAGAGGATTAGCTAATCGTTTTTGACTCAGAAAAAAGAAAAAGAAAAAAAAAAAACTACTTTTTTGGGTTCTTTTCACATCCATTTTTAACCCAGCGGAAACCCAAGAAAGAAGGGGGGCGACAACTGAAGAAGCGGCGGTCTTGGGAGTTTCAAGGTCCGTTTGAGGTCATATTTGGAAACGTGTTTTGGAGATTGGAGATAGTTTGAGTTTTGAAATTGTGTATTTGGTGAAAATAAATTGTTTGAAGAGAAAAAGTATAAAAACTTAAAATATGTTTTTAAAAAAATTAGCAATATGGATATTGTTTTGTTCCTTTTGAAATTCTATGCAACTTAGAAAAAAAAAAAAAAAGCATCTCATTTCGACTTAAAATAATAAATTTATGAACTTTAAAAGTTTGAGTTTGTAAAAAATGTTTAGAAAAAGTGAATAGTAAAATTGGAGGAAAAAGATAAAAAAAATATTTAGAAAACACTTTTGGAAACATGTCCCCAAAACGGCCTGTTAATTGAAAAAAAAATAGAGGAGGAGGAGAGATCAGAACTCCGAATAGAAAGAGTTTTTTTCGGTTTTAGGATTTATAGATTTGCTTTCTTTTTGCTGCTGTATGAGTTTGTTTTTGCCTGATCTCCTTCTTTGTAATGGCAACTAATAGAGACCAAGGTTGGGGGGCCCTTTTTTGGAGACTAGCACTGTGTGTTGAGAAATCACAGTCTGATGCCGGTTGATGCAGATTAGAGATTTAGAGTTTTACTTTAATCTCAAAAACAACTCACCCAAACAAGATTTGGAAGCTAAAAAGAATCATCCAATTCTGCTTTTTTCTACACAATGTTTTTCATACTAATTTTTCAAAATCACTGTTTTTAGAACTAGAATCCATGGGTTATATTATTATTATTATTATTATTATTATTATTATTATTTTACGTAAATAAGTTCATTACCACAGCCACCAAGAACAGGGGCACCAAAAAAAAAAAAAAAAAAAAGCTTTAAGGAGCTTAATTAAAGATGGAGAACAAGGAGGAGGGAACATAATAAACCTCCCCAACACTTCGTTTTTGTTTATTTTTCTTATTTTTAATATCTTTTTTAGAAATTTTTTTTCCCCCTTTTAAGGGTGTTCTAGGTATTTAAGAGGTCAAAATCGAGTTTTGACGAAGAGAATATATGAATATATGTATTAGATATAATTTGATGGTATAAAAATATAAAACTTCAAAATATAAGGTATATTTTTTAAATTAGAGCAAAACACAAAGTACAAAAATGTAAATAATCCTTTTTAAATTTATATTAAATTAAAATTTCAAAATATAAGGTATACTTTCTGAAAAAGAGTAAAACACAAGTACAAAAACGTAAATGATCCTTTTTAAATTTATATTATAAATATTATGTACTTATTATTTAATTAAAAATAGCAATTATTATAATGACATAAAAATTTTATCAACAAAAAAGGCCAACTAAAGAATAAAACACATCACAATTGTAAAAAAAGATTTAAGAATTGCCACAATTCTTAAAATGTTTCAAAACATTTGATATTAACTCTAGAGCGCTTGTCATTTTTGTTTTCTAGGAAGATAGGCTCTTAAAATGTATTCAAATATGGCTAGAACATTTATTTTGATTTAGTTGGTTCTGAAAATTCTGTCATTAGTGGATGACAGAATTATATGCAATTAGTGAAAAACTAATTGAGCAGTTTCGTGTGATATGAAAATTAGTAGGCTTATCTTCTCCAAGGCGAGATCATGTAATGAGATATACCGCGAATATATATATATATATATATATATATAATATTTCAAGCTCGGCGGTAAGACAAATCTAACAGTTATAATAACTTTTAAAAATTTGTTAATTTATATATGCAACTTTCTATTTATAATGTTGCAGTATCATTTAAAATTATTAGTGTAAATAAAATTATTAGTGTCAATGTAATTCTCTCTTTTTTTTTTTTTTATTATTATTGAGAAGTTCCGTCTTTGTAATGCCGTCAAACGGGTCTCAAATTACAGACAGTCACCACTTCCAATCCAAACGTTGTGGTTTTGGCTAGCTTAACCTAACTTCATATTAGGTAATTGGAGCTTTCTTTTTCTTTTTTCTTTTTTAATAATTATTAATGGTTTTCTTGGAAATAGAAATAGTGATGGGAATTCCCTTTCGAAAAGAAAAAAAAAATAGCGATGGGAATTGGGAACGGGAAGGTATAAATTTGGGGGGAAAAAATAAGGCCTTGTTTGGCCATAAGTTTAGTTTAAACTAAACTGTACTTTTTTCATCATGTTTTTTGTCTTTTTCCCCAAAAAGTTGTTTGTCTTTTCTGAAAATTCAAAAAAATTCAAAAAATTTACTATTTAAACTTATAAATCTTAACTCAAACTTACACACCAAACACCCCCTAAGAAAACGGAAAACAAAAGTATTGGGTTAGAATCAGAGTTCATCTTCATTGGGTGGGAAAAATAATAGGATTCTTATGCACATCAATTGCTAGTGAAAAATACTTTTTTTTTTTTTTTTTTGAAAATTGAAAAATACTTTTTCCTTTCCTAATTTCAAAGGTTTGTTTGTTTGTATTTATTTTTCCCCTGTAATTTAAATAAAATATAAAGGGTGTTAATATAATTCTCTTCTTTTTATTATCCAGAAGCTTCGTTTGATAGTGTTATTAAAAGGGTCTCAAATTACAGATAGTCACCACTTCCAATACAAATGTTGTTGTTTTGACTAACTTAACCTAATTTCATATCAAGTAATTGGAGCTTTCTTTTTCTTTTTCTTTTCTTTTTTTTAAAAAAAATAATTATTACTGGTTTTCTTGAAAATAGAAATAGTGATGGGAATTCCCTTTCAAAAAAAAAAAAAAGAAAAAGAAAAAGAAAAAGAAAAAAAGAAATAGTGATTGCAATTGGGAATGGGAAGGTATAAATTTGGGGGGCAAAAATAAGAAAAAGGAAAACAAAATCATTGGGTTAGAATCAGAGTTCATCTTCATTGGGTGGAAAAAATAATATGATTTTTATGCACATCAATTGTTAGTGAAAAATACTTTTCTTTTTTTTGAAAATTGAAAAATACTTTTCCCATTCTCAATTTCAAAGGCTTGTTCGTACGTTTGTCCCCCGCCCCCCCCCCCCCCCCCCCCCCCCAATTTAAGTAATATATAAAGGGTGTCAATGTAATTTTCATTTTTTATTATTTAGTAGCTCTGTCCGTTAAAAGGGTTTCAAATTACAGACAGTCACCACTTGCAATCCAAATGTTGTCGTTTTGACTAACTTAATCTAACTTCATATCAGGTAATTGGAACTTTCTTTTTCTTTTTTCTTTTTTAAAAATTATTAATGGTTTTGTTGGAAATAAAAATAGTGATGGGAATTCCCCTTCGGGAAAAAAAAAAAAAAAAAATTTGTTAAGGGGATTGGCAATGGGAAGGCATAAATTTGGGAGGAAAAAAAATAAGAAAAAGGAAAACAAAGGATTGGGTTAGAATCTGAGTTCATCTTCATTGGGTGGAAAAAATAATATGATTTTAATGCACATCAATTGCTAGTGAAAAATGCTTTTCTTTTTTTTTTTTTTTTTGTGAAAATTGAAAAATACTTTTCCCTTTCTCAATTTCAAAGGTTGGTTTGTTTGTTTGTTTTGTTTGTTTTCCCTGCAATTTAAGTAAAATATGAAGGGTGTCAATGTAATTCTCTTCTTTTTATTATTGAGAAGTTCCGTCTCTGCAATGATGTCAAAAGGGTCTCAAATTATAGAAAGTCACCATTTCCAATCTAAACACTGTCGTTTTGGCTAACTTAACCTAAATTCATATAAGGTAATTGGAGCTTTTCTTTTCTTTTCTTTGTTTTTTTTTTTTAATAATTATTAATAGTTTTCTTGAAAATAGAAATAGTGATGGGAATTCCCTTTCGAAAAAAAAAAAAGATAAGAAAAACTGATGGGAATTGGGAATGTGAAGGTATATATTTGGGGGGAAAAATAAGAAAAAGGGAAACAAAAACATTGAGTTGGAACCATAGTTCATCTTCATTGGGTGGAAAAAATAAGATGATTTTTATGCACATCAATTCCTATTGAAAAATACTTTCTTTTTTTTTTTTTTGAAAATTGAAAAATACTTTTCCCTTTCTCAATTTCAAAAGTTTTTTTTTTTTTTTTTTGTAATTTAAGTAAATATAAAGGGTGTCAATGTAATTCTCTTCTTTGTATTATCGACAAGCTCCGTCTCTGTAGTGCTGTCAAAAGAGTCTCAAATTATAGATAATCACCACTTCCAATCCAAATTTTATCGTTTTTGTTATCTTAACCTAACTTCATATCAGGTAATTGGAGCTTTCTTTTTCTTTTTCTTTTTTAATAATTATTAATGGTTTTCTTGGAAATAGAAATAGCCCTTTCGACCAAAAAAAAAAAAAAAAAAAAGAAGAAAAAGAAATACTGATGGGAATTGGGAATGGGAAGGTATATATTTGGGGGGGAAAAAAAAATAAGAAAACGGAAAACAAAAGCATTGGGTTAGAATCAGAGTTCATCTTCATCGGGTGGAAAAAATAAGATAATTTTTATGCACATCAATTACTAGTGAAAAGTACTTTCTTTTTTTTGAAAATTGAAAAATACTTTTCCCTTCCTCAATTTCAAAGGTTTGTTTGTTTGATCGTTTTTTTTTTTCCCGTAATTTAAGTAAAATATAAAGGGTGTCAATGTAATTCTTTTTTCTTTATTATCGAGAAGCTCCGTCTCTGCAGTGCCGTCAAAAGAGTCTCAAATTACAGACAGTCACCAATTGTAATCCAAACACTGTCTTTTTTATTAACTTAACCTAACTTCATATTAGGTAATTGGAGCTTTCTTCTTTCTTTTCTCTTTTTTTTTTTAAAAATAATTATTAATGGTTTTCTTGGAAATAGAAATAGTGATGGGAATTCCCTTTCCAAGAAAAAAAAAGAGAAAAAGAAATAGTGATGGGAATTGGGAATGGGAAGGTATAAATTTGGGGGAAAAAAATAAGAAGAAGGAAAACAAAAGCACTGGGTTAGAATCAGAGTTTATCTTCATTGGGTGGAAAAAATAATATGATTTTTATACACATTAATTGCTAGTGAAAAATGCTTTACTTTTTTTTGAAAATTGAAAAATACTTTTCCTTTTCTCAATTTCAAAGGTTTGTTTGTTTGTTTGTTTTTTTCTTTTCTTTTCAATTTGATCATGTTCTATTTGTTTATTTATGCGCTGCTTTCTTTAAGTTTTTCTTATGTGTTCGTGTGCGTGTGCATATGCATGAAAGTATGAAAAGTTCTCTTCTTTGACATTATTTTCTCTAAATTTCTGACACTAGTCTAGTAATTCCCCCCAAAAAAAAAACAAAAAAACAAAAAAAAAACCATGAATTCCAACTTACATGGAGAGGAAAATTGGGTAGTGAATGAATATACTTGGAAGTTGGAATTCATGGTACATGATAAAAAATTACAGTTGCAGAGTCTTTCTGCAATATATTCCCCATTCTTCATTCTTAATCCCCTGCATTTATGTGTGTGTGTGTGTGTGTTTAGTAAGAGACTAAATCTCTATTAACTCGTTAAAAAAGTGTACATCACAATGGGAGAAGCAAAAACATAGAAACCAAATTATTGCAAAGCAGATAATGGAACCTGTTGTAGTGGTGAGATTGCAAGGAAACTACTAGTATGAAAATGTTTTTGAGATATGAATCACGAATTTAATTCATGAAGGGTAGAAGCGCCTTGAACGAGTTAAATTTTATAGCATGTTTCTTTGGTTGTTGAGTTTTGATAATTGATTAGATTGCAATTTTCTTTTCGCTAATGAAGTTGCTTATTTTGATGTTGTAACAGATAATCTCGTTATTATTGTAATTACTGCACAATGCCTGTCCACGGAAACTCTTCTGACAGGTGCACATCCCTTCTTTCAGTGTCTTTATTCCTATTTTATTTTTAAGATTTTGAACCGAGATTGAATATTGGGTTGGTGTTTGCATTTAGGTGCAATAATGATAACACAGTCCTGAGCTCTTCGATCGATATGCAATTCCTTTCTGCTCCCATCAAAAGAGCTGGTTGATAAGTATCAGCTTCTCCCTGAATTCATAAAGGTACATTGGTAACAAATTTACTCGTTTATTTATGTATTTCAAATGGTTTTATGTTCTTATTGTAACTCTGTTATTGTAATTGAACCGTAGGTGAGAGGTTTGGTGAAGCAACATCTGGACTCGTTTAATTATTTTGTCAACACCGAGATCAAGAAGATTGTACGTGCCAACAATCGCATCGTGTCAAGTATCGACCCAAGTATCTACCTCAGGTTAACTTTTTTCTGTATCTCAATTTGTGTTTCGGGGGTTTCATGGAAATCTGATGACTTTACTCAATAAGTTGATTTTCTTTCAATTCTAATTAACAATGCCAAGGGAGTTTATGCTAATTGCTATGTTAAAACTGTTGTCTAACTAATTAACTGATGGTTGTTTGAAATTTACCACAAAGCGACCATTCTTTTTTCCTAAAGTTCAAACTTTCTGAGCAGGTTCAAAGATATTCGAATTGGCGAGCCTTCTATCACAGTTGATGGTGTTACTGAAAATCTTGATCCCCAAACGTGCCGTTTATCAGACATGACGTAAGATTCATTTGATATTGCTTGACATATTGATGAGGAATTGGAATACGAATAGACTATGAGTAAGACTGATTAAATAAATAGTTCAATATAGGAAGTAGTATTAAGTTTAATTCCTAATATTTGTTTCAGTGTGAAAAAGTATCCTATTACTACCACCAAAAAAAAAAAAAAATCCCCCTATCACTGATAATATTGGATATTCAGACTTCCTTTCTGTTGTTCATCTTCTTCTCTCTAAATAGTTATTTGACCTAGGTATGCTGCTCCCATTAAGGTTGATATCGAATATATTCATGGAAGCCACGGCCACAAAATCCGATCAGAGAAGGTATGCACAGACAATTGGCACATGTAATTGCTTGTAGCACATTTATTTCTTTGCTAATAATATCTCAACTATTTTACAGACTGATGTCTTTATTGGAAGAATGCCTATCATGCTAAGGAGTTGCCGTTGTGTCTTGTACGGAAAAGATGAAGCCGAACTTGCAAAGCTAGGTTCGTGTGCATAGTTTAAATCAATGTATTTATTTGTTTGAATCCCTTTTATCTCTACTCTCCTGTAAAAATCATATTCAAATTTATTTATGTGTTACTTTCGACTTGCCTCTAGGTGAATGTCCACTTGATCCAGGGGGATATTTTATTGTCAAAGGAACAGAGAAGGTGGAATATTGTCTTCTGTATTTTTTTCCTCTATTGGAATTTGTCCTTTCCGTTCTTAATTGTTGACAAAATTTTGTAAAATCTTTAATTCGGTCTTTTTTTTTTTGGTTTTTTTTTTGTTACTGACTTGTGCTCTTAATGTGGCATTACTCAACTGATCTTCCAGGTTCTTCTCATCCAAGAGCAACTATCAAAAAATAGGATCATTATTGACACTGACAAGAAGGGAAAGTGAGTATCTCTTATATGTTTGTTGTAATTTCTCTGTTATATGATGGAAGATTGTAACCGTGGCTCCTTTCGTTTTTAATCAGCATAAACGCATCTGTTACGAGCAGCTCTGAGACAATAAGGAGCAAAACTGTCATTCAGATGGAAAAGGAGAAGTTGTATTTGATGCTCAACGTGTTTTCTACCAAAAAGGTCTTCATTTCACCTTTAAAAAAAAAAAAAAAAAAACCCTAAATTTTTGCTTATGTAACTTGTTTTCTCCCTAACTGATTGATGTCAGTGATATTTACTTACCTAACATTTTTCTCTAGATTCCTATTATGATAGCCATAAAGGCCATGGGAATGGAAAGTGATCAAGAAGTAGTACAAATGCTTGGACGAGATCCTCGGTATAGTGCCCTTCTTTTGCCATCTCTCGAGGTAAGAATCCAAAAAGTACGATTCAGAATGGGAATGTTCTTATTCTTGAACATTCGGGATTGTTAACGAGAAATCGTGTGGATAAATCTTGCAAATAAGATGTGGTATACTGTGTTCTGTTCAAGTCTAAATTGGAAACTGTTAATAGTTTTGTTCTACATGATACGTTTTTCAAGTGGAAGCATAGATGTGGATGCAGTATATATAGGGGTAGATGCAATAATTTTCGGTACCTCAAAAAAAAAAAAAAAAAAAAAAAAAAAAAGATGTTTATATGCCCCTGCAGAATAAGAGGAATCTATTTGTCATTGGTTCATAGGAAGCATAAAAAGTTTCTTATGGTCAATTCCGCAGTGTTTACCATTTTCTTTGTGCACATGCTTTGAAAGCAACTAAAGAATGACACGAGGCTTGTTTGAGTGCATAGATGGCTTAATATGTCATTGATTGGCTGGTTTTTTTTCCTCTTGGTCTTTGCATCTTTTGTTTGTCTGTGTCTCCGTGTTCTGTGAAATGCAGAATACCATGGAATTTTTCACTAATAGGCTAGTTGTGAAGTCCATTGAAATGTATGTATCAATTTCTTCGTCTTTTATTCCTTGTACTAAGCTGGTGGTGGGTGATGGGGTTAAAATTGTTTGGGAAGATTAGTTGAATGGAGACTCCTCGTTATCCAATTATGTCATATGTCATTGAGCCGCAATGCTTCTGTTTCTACCATGCTTGTTTCCCATGATTCCTTCTCGAGCCGTAATACAGTTTGCTTGTCGAGGTTTACAGCTCTTGCTACTCTTTTGGACCATTTAGCTTGAAAGAGATTCCCTGATTTTTGAAGATAAACATCAGGATGAAATTTTTCTGTGGGAAAGGATTCAGAATTGGGCTTCATTACGCGCTTCTTTATCTAAACATTTTGGCATCTAGTAGTTTTTTTTCCCAAATTTTTTTTTTAATTATGCTTATCTTTAGATTGTTTGCTTTAATTTCAGGAATCTGCTAAGGAAGGTATATACACACAAGAGCAAGCCTTGGATTACCTGTTATCAAAGGTAAACCGACATTATTTTACTCATCTTAGACTGATCAATGATCTTTAAGCATCAAAGCTTTTTGCTATTTACTGTAAAATAAATCTTGTAGGTGAAAAACTTCACTAGTCACCACATTTGAAAAGGTAGTACTCTCTTTATGTGCTTGTATGCTATTATTTCTTTTAGTTCAGATATAAATTTTAATTTGATAAAACACGAAAATTCTTCTGTTTTCACTTATTGAAAAAGGATGGTAAAGTTATAGCAATATTCAAAGATGTGTTCCTCGCAAACGTTCGGGTATTTTTTCTGTCTTCCCTTTCATTTGTAATATTCATGACAGTGTTGGTATGTTTTTACTCAATTCACACCTCCATTTCTTTTATTTCTTTTTCAATTAGGTGCGAGGTAATAACTTCCGCCCGAAATGCATGTATGTCGCTGTAATGATAAGACGCATAATGGATGCAATCTTAAACAAGGATGCAATGGATGATAAGGTATGTGACTCATGAAAACATGAATCTTTGTTGTTATAATATGTTCTCTCTGTCTCTGTCTCTGTCTCTGTCTCTCTGTCTCTGTTTTTGTTTTGTGATAATATGATCTGAAACATAGAGGTCTATCATTGATGAAAGTGGAAGCATTTGGTTTTGAAATAAAAAACCAAGTTTTCCACCTCTTAGAGGTGAAGAGTTCCGTTTGTTTCCAGTGAAATTCTTTCTAGTTTTGTAAGTAGTAACTAATGAGACCTACATGTATGTGATACTGAAGAAATTAAATTCATTCAAGATCAGCGATTTGAGGCCCATAGGTTTAGTTACTATCATCTACAAAATCATCTCCAAGGTGCATTCGGAAAGATTAAGAGTTGGGCCGGAGGAAACGATATTGGAGGTACAAGGAGCAGCAGGTAAGAAGATTGTGGATTTGGTTCTTATAGAGAACGAGGTAGTGGAAGAGAATAGATCAACTGGCAAGAAAGGGGTAGTTTTCAAGATAGACTTTTAGTTTTCAAGATAGACTTTTTGAAGGCATACATTTGTGTGGAATGGAGTTTTTTGGACTTACTTTGGATAGGAAGGGATTTGGGGCAAGATGGAGGAAGTGGATTCCTGGTGTTTGTCATTGGTATCATATTTGGTGTTGATCAATGGGAGGCTGCAAGGCAAATTTGTAGGGTCTAGAGGTTTACGGAAGGGTGATCCGCTGTCATCATACTTCTTCACAGTCACAGCTGATGTACCAAGTAGAATGATGGAGAGAGCAGCTGATGGTGCGTTGTTCAAACTTTTATCAGTAGGAAGATCACATGTTCCGATTTCTCAATTGCAATACGCTGATGATACTTTTTTCCTTGGTTTGCCAGACGAAGAGAGTGTATCAAATTTTTTGATTACTCTAAATGTGATTTGTCTCATCTTGGGGCTTAAGGTGAATGAGGAAATTTTTAATTTTGGCCATTAATATTGAAGATGATAGGTTGTCTAGATTGGATGGAGTGTTGGGATGTGCGGTGGGTGATTGGCTGGTTAAGTACTTTGGTTGCCTCCTGGAGGAAATCCCCTTCAATCAACCTTTTGGGAACTGGTGGTTTCAAAAGTAGGAAAAAGGTTGGACGGTTGGAGAAAGTCTTAATTTATCTAACGGTGGGGGTTCAACTTTGATCCAATCTGTGCTGTCTTCATTGCCCATACACTACCAGTCCATTTTTTAAATTCACGAGGGAGTAGCAGATGAGATCAAGAAGCTCATGAGGGACTTTTTATGGAAAGGCTGTGCCAATGATAAGGCAGATCATTTAGTTGCTTCGGAGCGGATTGCAAGACCAATGGAGAAAAGGGGGTATGGAATAGGGAACAGTTTGAAGAGGAATGAAGTTTTGCTAGGTAAATGGCTTCGGAGGTTCCCCTGGGACGAGTCATTATGGTATAAAGTCATTGTGAGCAAATATGGTTTCAAAGAAATCTGCAGGACTCAGGGTCAGCTGCAAGGGTCACACACTGTTGTCCATGGAAAGCTGTAGAATCAGTGGAAAATGTGTACCTCAAACACGTGAAATGGAAAGCAGGAAGTTGGGATAGCATTAAGTTTTGGGAGGATATATAGTTGGTGTGGGGAAATTCCTTCCTCAGACAAATTTCCAGCCTTATTTAATTTATCATTGTTTCATGGCAAACCAATCTCTTTCTTTGTTTCGAATTTGTCCCAAGGTGTAATAGTGGAGTGTTCTTAGGATTTCAAGTTTTCTCAAAACTTGACTGATAGGGAGTCCATGGAGGTTTCGGAGCTAGCTTTCTTGTTAGAGGATATTCTGCTAGGCAAGGTTGCTGTTCTAGCACTCTTTTGGGGGGGCTGGAAGAAACCGTCGAACTTTTTAAGGGAGAGAGGAGGTCTATGATGTGATTTGGGATAGGGAGTCAAATATTGGACAGCTATTTGGGCGCATCAATAGAAGAACTTTACATGTTTGTTGTTCTCTGATTTTTTAAATCTCTTCCTCTACTTCGTAAAAATTTTCGATATTTGAAAAAAGTTCTGTTTTATGGACACTAAACCAATTCATTTCAGCTTCTTATTTTTTATTTTTTATTTTTAGGATTATGTGGGGAACAAGCGGTTGGAATTATCTGGTCAGCTTATTTCTCTTCTTTTCGAGGTATGCTTTGTTGTGCTCTCTTCTGTTGTATAATGCTTCGATTTTTAATCTTTCATTTTTAGTTATCATTATTTAAACGATGATCTTATTATTTCAGCATTTGTTCAAGTCAATGATTACTGATGTTAGGAGGGCTGTGGATCATGTTTTGTCACACCGCAGCAGGTCAAGTCGGTTTGATTTTTCTCAGGTAAGTGCTGCTAATATTACATGAAAAAAATTTCAAATGGAACTTCGAGTCTTCGACTGGCAACCTACATATCAACTTGTACCTTTATTTTATAAATAAAGTACTTTTTTTTTTTTGTTAATGCAGTTGTTAGTCAGACCTATAATAACAGATGGCCTTGAGAGGAGCCTTTCTACTGGAAATTGGGATGTTAAACGGTTTTAAAATGCACCGGAAAGGCATGACACAGGTTTTTCTATTTCCACAATAATTTCCTTTCTTACTTTTAATTCTGGCGTTTGCTTGTGTTCATTCATGGAATGAGACAAATGAATCAATTCGAAGACACCAACAAAACCACAACGGAGAACAATCAATGAAATCAATCACAGAGAGCCACCCAAGAACAATCACACAAGTGCACATATTATCTCAAATGCGTATTGCCTACAAGCCTGGGAAAAATGTTAAACTAACTTAGTGAGGAATACTTACTAACTACTATATGAAATTAAAAGACTCGAAAGCAGTAAAAGGGCGATGTTCAGTTAGAGAGTGGCCCGAAAGTGGTAAATAGCATATTAACTATAGCTAAAAAAAAGTTTATAGCATAATGTGCCATTTACTTCAACAGTTTCGTAAATTTTCTATTTAATTATTTTGGCTTCCGTAAATGTGCTGTTTACTGTATATTCCACTTAGAAAGTGAAAGAATAATTTCAAGAGAGAGTTTCTAAGATCTAATGGACGTTAAGCCTCCTGCCTTCAGACATTAGACTTAATGGATACTTTTATCAACGTTTTCCTGTTACGGGTTTTATTATTCTGTTTTCTGTTGAGCGAGGACTCCTTGTCCTCTATTGTACACTTTTTAAAGTGCATTAAAGGAATTCGACAAGGAAGCATATTTACATACATTCTAGTATTTGTATATGCAATATTTGCATCATTTCCTTAGTTAATTCTCCGTTTGAAATTTCGTTTATAAAGCCCTGTGCTTATATAGCTAATCCTTGTATCAGGTTCTGGCTAGGTTGTCCTTTATAGGCACTCTAGGCCATATGACGAGAATCCTTCATCAATTTGAGAAGTCAAGGAAAGTAAGTGGTCCAAGAGCGTTGCAACCTAGTCAGGTAAAGAGTGATGTTAAAAGCATTACCTTGAAACATGTAGTTCTTGGATTTTACTTGCGTATGTAAATCGGATGGGAGGCTTATCAGTTAGCACCTGAGATCTGAATATCTGTGTTGTTGTTTTTGGTGGTAATAAGTGGGGTATGCTTTGCCCCTGCGATACTCCAGAAGGCGAAGCGTGTGGACTTGTGAAAAACTTGGCGCTTATGACTCATGTGACAACTGATGAAGAGGAAGGCCCACTAATTACTCTGGTATGTTTTCTATTACTAAAACTTTTAAATGTCCATGGAGTTTTTAATTGTGTTAACTAATTAATTAGCCAGATTATTACGGCCTTTTATTTATTTTCTTTTGGGCAGAACAACCCTCTGTGGTTTATTCTTCCGAGTTGGATTGTCTCATACGTGTTGAGGGGGGTTCTTTAGGTTTCTTTTTGCAATATCTTCCTTTCTAGGAGTTGTTCTTTTTGTCTTTAAGTCCTCTATTCTCCTTCTGTTTTATTTAATGAAAGATTTTCCTTATTTATAAAGCAAAACACCTGACCCCCTTAACAAGTCAAACTTGGAAAAACGTTTTTTTTTTTTTTTTTAATTGAATTTATCAGTTCATAAATACCTTTGAAATGCCTAGGATTTGATGATACTATTATTTACCTTACTTTTTGTTGGATTAGTGCTATGCTTTGGGTGTTGAGGACCTGGCATTTCTCTCCGGAGAAGAGCTTCATGCTCCAGGTTCATTTCTTGTTGTATTGAATGGGAATATACTTGGTAAGCACCGGAGGCCACAGGTACGTACATTGACTAATACGTATGTAACTATTTCATTTCATTTTTTTATTTGTTTACTTTCAACGATTTATCCATTTTTTTTTACTTCTTATGTAGGCTTTTGCTTCTGCAATTAGAACACTGCGTAGAACAGGAAAAGTTGGAGAGTTTGTAAGTGTCTTCGTCAATGAAAAGCAGGTAACTTTTCTATCTTGCCATTTAATCCCAAACCCAATGCATTTAAGTTTGGCATGCTAGTTTTGGAACATATTATTGCAAGCAAGCAAATGACTAAACTTTGACAAAAATAATAAATCAGCGGTGTGTATACATTGCTTCTGATGGAGGTCGAGTTTGCCGTCCGTTGGTCATTGTTGACAAAGGGGTGTCAAAGGTCAAAGAACATCATATGAAGGAGTTGGCTGTAAGTCTCTTATTTTTTGTCTTCTTGAAAAAAATATTTACGTTTCTTATTTAACATGCTTTGTTTTCTGTTTTTAAAGGACGGAGTCCGCACATTGATGATTTCTTGCGTGAGGGGTTGATCGAGTACCTGGATGTTAATGAGGAGAACAATACTCTGGCATGTTCCTTTTTTTTTTTTTTTCACAGAATGTTGTAACATTCGAGGCGCTAAATTCTCAAGCGTTACTAATCCATGATTACTTATCTTAATTGAAGATTGCATTGTACGAAAAGATGTTGAACTGGAAACAACCCATCTCGAAATAGAACCTTTCACCATCTTGGGTGTCTGTGCCGGGTTGATTCCATTTCCTCATCACAACCAGTCTCCTAGAAATACTTACCAGGTTTGTTTCTTTTACCCCCTTTTACATTTTAAGTTGAAAAGTTTTTATGTTTCATGATTTCAATTTATTGACTTGTCCCAAATGTACAGTGTGCTATGGGAAAACAAGCTATGGGAAATATCGCATACAACCAGGCAAGTATTAATATATTTATCTATATATATATATATATGTATGTATGTATGCATTTTTTCTTTTCCCATGTAGTTGCTTCTTGTTCTTTCTTTTTCTTATTATTATTTTTTCTTCTTCTCTGGTTTTCGAGTTGTTTTGCAATCCATGGTTTCCTCTCATTGACAAGGAAAATTTTTATTACCTTCATTTGATATATGAAGAATTCATGTGCCATCTTTTGATAACTTTTTAGAGCAACTTGAATCATTCAATAGATTGTTCACGTATAGTTGCTATTTGTCCAAAAGATTTGTAATAGTTGCTAGTTTTCCAAAAGATTTAAGTTAATATAATGTGGCCTTAACAACGTATATCAAGTAATGCTATACATGTTAATTTTGTGAAGACCTAAGATGGTTTAAACCAATCTAATATTAGGTCTTACAATTGATAAAGGTGAAAACATGTTCATTAGTCTCGAGGATGTTTTCTGGGAATCCATCTTAATGACAATCCTATTATGCTAGAGCTTTGGAAACCAAAGACGTTCGACTGTTGGCCGAGGGCTTGTCTTTTGAGGGATACAAACTCATGTTGATTGTATCAGTGATTGCAAGTGTCTAACCTACTATATCTCTGTTTAGAACTGTGTCAATGATTTTAGAGAAATTTGTGAAAGATTTTCATTGGAATCAGGATAAGATTATTATACTAAAGCTCTACTTTTCTATAAAGCTTCAAGTTGTTGACTTAAAGTTGCCGTAGTATATTGCTGTTGATGTACCCTTATAAAAGCGCTAAGAGATCATACATTGTTTTCTCCTGTATAATCTGAAATTTCTTGAATTTGAAGAAATTGTAATTTTTACCAAAATGAAAAATTTTTCCCCCTATCATTCCGAGATTGTATTGCATGTTTATGTCTACTTTGTATTCGGTCTGTTGTGTCCATGTCCTTTGTCTTCATCTCTCTCTCTTTTCTTTTTCTTTTTAATTTTTAAATTTATTTAGATTGCTTGGCTTTTTTTTTTTTTTTTTTTTGTTATTTTTTAGATTTAAGTGTGTTTGCATTGCATATTTACATGCTTATGTGCAACTAACGCAAGCGTGCTATCTTGATTTTGTAGTTGTGCCGGATGGACACTTTACTCTATCTTTTAGTCTATCCGCAAAGACCACTATTGACAACGAGAACAATCGAGTTGGTTAGTAATATGTTTTACGTGAGATTCTGTCAGAAACTGTCTACTATGGGTTCTTATTACTATACTTTCAGGTTGGCTATGATAAGCTCGGAGCAGGGCAAAATGCAACTGTTGCAGTGATGAGTTATAGTGGCTATGACATAGAGGATGCAATTGTCCTTAACAAGGCATCTCTAGATCGTGGATTTGGCCGTTGTATTGTCATGAACAGGTTCTCATTTGTCTTCCATTTTTTTTTTTTTAATTTTTTGCTGATTGGACGGACTTTCAGCCATCAATACATATTTTGTACAACTAATACTTATAGTCACATTGTAGATTATTGTTTCCTTATATCGGGTGTTATTAATTAATAGGCTTTCTGCCATCAATCAGAAGTATGAGAATAACACTCAAGACCGGATAATTAGGCCTGATAGAGAAGGAAGTGATGCCGCAAGGATGCAGGTAGTAGTTACAATATGAATTGTATAGTTTTGCCTTTTGTCTTTACACTAAAATAGTTCTATGAATATTTGTTGTTTGTGTTCATAATTATTTGTTAAAACATTTTGTGGAGTGAAATATTGTGTTTAGCCCAAGACTTTCTAGGACTTCTCCTCTGGTTTAACATTGTTGCAAGATGTACATCACATGCATACATATTTTAGAATAGTTATAAAAAGTGTTTTCTTGAAAAATGCTTGAGGACAATACTGGTGTTGAGCACCATGACTAATACAAAGTGGGTCCCACATATGGTCCCACACTATTAGTGTGTTGTGTCGGACACCACTAGTGCCCTCTAGCATTGTGTTATTTTCTTTGCTATGAAGTAATTGTTGGGCGTGTTATGTCATCCTGTTTTCTTTGAACATGCGAGCGTTTTGCTACTTTATCTCATCTCGTCCCTTGTCCCCTACAATTTGCACTTGATAGTGTGTCCGTAATGGTTACAATATGAATTGCATACCAAATATTTGTTGCTATATATATTTTCTTTGCCTGTTGTATCAAATCATAAATTTTGACAAGAAGAGCTAATATTGTAACTATGAACCAAAGTGATCAGTTATGTAATTAATTTGCTTTTGTAGGTGTTGGACGATGATGGAATTGCGGCACCAGGTGAAATTATTCGACCAAACGATATCTATATCAACAAGCAATCACCAAAACTTACAAAGGGGCCACCGAGGACTAGATTAACAGATAGGTCAGTTATTTGCTTTTTAGCACTGCTGCCACACACACAAACATATATCTGTGTGTTACTCTTGAATTGTTGTGTATTCTTCTTACCTTTATTAGTATATGCAGTGACTATAAGCCTTCTTATCAAACATTCAAAGGTGCTGAAGGAGAGTCGTGTGTTGTGGATAAAGTGGCTCTTTATTCTGACAAGACTTATAATTTATGCATAAATTCTTGATACGTCATACTCGTAGACCAGAGGTAAGAGAGTTTGGTTTTTGCGTTGTATTAGAATCTTGTCTAAATTTTAAAGTATGCTGTTCTTAATTTTACTTTCGTGAACTTAGGTTGGTGACAAATTCAGTAGCAGGCATGGGCAGAAAGGCGTTTGTGGCACCATTGTTCCGCAGGAAGATTTCCCTTTCACCGAGCGTGGCATTTGCCCTGATTTAATCATGAATCCTCATGGGTTTCCGAGGTAAAAAATTTTTCCTGCTTCTAGCACTAGACGACGGTCATGGAATTGATACATAGATCTCGTTACTGTGTGAAATGAGATGATCTGTAATTTAACATCCATCTTATTTGATTTTCTTACAATTCAGTTGCCTTCAGCTATCCCTTAGGTAGGTCAAGACCTCGTATGGCAAAAAACATACATTTGATATGTTCTTTTTGAACACTCAATTGATAGCACAAAGTAGCGGTTTTCCTCTTTCATAATTGGTGGCTACAACTATGCTCGTGGTTTCAGCTTACCCTTCGTTAAAGAACCTTCCTTTCTTGCTAGATTCTCCTAGTTACTTCTCTAGTTAGTCCCTTTTTTGCTGGAATTCCTACTTCCACATCTTTTATGGGTGATTCTTTCTCATTGGTTTCCTATTGGGGGGTACCTTTACCAGTTAATAGATAGATTGTCCCTGGTTCTATCAAAGCAGCTTCTTCAAGCCTGGTCTTTGGTCTATTTATACTCTGAATTGGGGAAGATAAATAAATTATAGGAGTGTGCATCTTATATTCGATCGAACTACAATCTATGAGTATGACTTAAGTACTCACTAAGAAAGGTGTCAAGGGACTTTGCAGCAAAAAAATAAGAAGCCCTATTGGTGTGCCCCACTGGGGGAAAGCACGAAACAAAAAAGTATTTTCAATTTAACGGACCTTGTTGTGTTGCTGAGACAAAAATATGGGAAGATAATGATTGAACATACAAACGCTTGAGTTGCACCGACTCTTAAGTACATCTAGTATGTAGGTGGTGAGATCTATTATGCCAGTAATTCAGTGACGTAGAAATCTTGTCAACACACCTATTAGTTTCCTGATTTCTATGTCGTTTTACTAATAATGTTTGTTGTTATCATCAGTCGTATGACTGTCGGGAAGATGATAGAGCTTCTTGGGGGCAAAGCTGGAGTTTCATGTGGCCGATTCCATTACGGTAGTGCCTTTGGGGAACCAAGTGGTCATGCAGACAAAGTAGAGGATATAAGGTGCTTTATATCTTTTTGCCTCTTTCATTTGACATCCTTTTTTCTTTTTATAATTTCTTTCCTTCTCTTAGCCTCCTTTTACGAATTTCATCAGTAAAACACTTGTGGAGAAGGGGTTTAGCTACAATGGCAAGGACTTCATATATTCAGGTTTGTCTCTATTTCTTTTGAAAGTCATTTTTACTCGAAGGAGATGGTTTAAATCTGATATATATATATATATATATATATATTTATATATACATATTTCATATTGAAAAGAGCAAAAAATTAACAACTTACCATTAATTTTTCTTGATTGTAGCTGAGTCTCCATAAATCTTGGTTCATTTTTCTTCTCAGGCATTACAGGCTGCCCGCTACAAGCATATATTTTCATGGGACCGATATACTACCAGAAGCTAAAGCATATGGTTAGATTCAAATGACTTGAAGCATATTGATCCTATTGTTTTTTTTTTTTTTTTTTTCTTGAACTATCTATGTTTAACTAACCTCCAACTTTGTATTCAATAAAAAATAACCTCCGACTTTGTAACTTTTAGGTCTTGGATAAAATGCATGCTCGTGGTAGTGGTCCTCGAGTCATGCTAACAAGACAACCGACTGAGGGGAAAGCTCGGAATGGAGGTTCTCTTTTCTTTTTGTTTTTCTTTTTCTTTACAAGTTTCTTTTCGATATATCTTTGTATATATGCACATATACACTAGTACATGTGAAAAGATAAATTTTCTTTTTTTCAAAGTAATTTCTTATTCTGATCATATTTGTTTATCAGGTTTACGTGTATAGGGGAAATGGAACGTGATTGTTTGATTGCACACGGAGCGAGTATGTTGATTTTCGAGCGCCTCATGGTTTCCAGTGATCCTTTTGAAGTTCAGGTAAAGTGAAATCAACTTCTTAAACATTACTCTTCATTGTAAAAATACTAGTGTCTCTAGTATCTTGCATTCTTGTCTTAAATTTTCGGTACAAGTGCTCCATTTTAGCAAACACTTATATCATTTCACACTGACTCAGGTTTGCAGGGTTTGTGGTTTGTTGGGATATTACAACCATAAGCTTAAAACCGGAGTTTGTTCGTCATGTAAAAACGGGGCAAACATTTCTACTATGAAGCTACCATACGCATGCAAGCTCCTGATTCAGGTAAAAACTGAGTTTTTTGAGTGTGCTTTCTAGAATTCACATATTTTCTTTAGAGATTGTGTCCTTGTATTATTATATTGCATTTTAAATTTCCTAATCTTTTCAAAAAAAAAAAAAAAAAAAGGGGTAATACCATTATCTTTTCATATATATTGTTGCATGGATTGTCTTTAGTTGGTTGGTTCTACTAATTGTAACATATCTATACTTCAAAATCCCTTCTTGCAGGAACTTCAGTCGATGAACATTGTTCCGCGATTGAAACTAGCTGAGGCGTAGTGATGGTACATTTGCATTTTCTTCCGGAGGCGATTAGGCAGCATAGTTTTTTTCCCACCCCTTTTTATTTTCAAATAGTTCTGGCAATAGAAAGTTCAATTCCAAAGAGTTAGGTGCTAAAATGTAGTGATGGCACATTTGCATTTTCTCCCCATAGATTTTATAGAAATGAATCACCTGTAAATTTTGTAAATAATGTGAACTGCAATTTTGCTTCTATTTCAAAATCAAAACTAAAATAAAAATACCAGTTGCTGGAAAATATTTTGGCATTCAAGTAGAGATTTTGAGTCGACAGTCTTTAAGAATGTTGTGAAACATAAAAAAGAAACGAAAAATCAAAATAAAAAACAAAAACAAAAACAAATCAAACCAACAATAACAAATGATTAAACTTCGTTAAAGAAAGTTATTAGCAAAAACCCTTTTTTATTTTTATTTTTATGTAGCTACATAAAATGAAAGTATAATACAAGTAGAACTAATCATGTTTCACGTCAATTTGGTTGATTGGTTATTTATTGACCAAATGACAATCACAATGAACTATCTTTTTATTTATTATTATTTTTTATTTTTTAATTTAGGGAATTAGGGATTCAAACTCTACACCAAATAAAATCGGGTGTGAAAATATTGTTAAACTATGGTTACAACCATCACGATTTATCTCGGTGAAGTCCAAATAATATGCATTTTGCTTATTATTTGTCCCTGTATATGTAAAATATTGTCGCACTGGATTTTGCTTATTCCGCCAAATAATATGCATAAGATGTGAGGTGACAACACTCTTTGTACCTGGGTGGCTGGTTGTGTCGTCACTTTACCACAACGTCAAAGGTACAAGAGTTGTGGATAGGATTTTCTCAAAAAAAAAAAAAAAAAAAAAAATATATATATATATATATATAAATAAAATAAATAAATAAATAAATTTGAGGAAAAAAAGAAAGTTTATTATTTTTATTTTTATTATTTTATTATTATTATTATTATTTTTGAAGGCAAAAAAGAAAACAAAGAGTTGTGGATAGGAAGAAGAAAGAGAAAAAAAAAAAAAAATGTTATTTCAACAGACCAAGTGAGATGATGTATTTTGGGTGTTTTAATAACTTGAAGAGCGTCCGTAGACCGCGAAGCTGAGGGGTAGCATGGGTGAGATTGGAAAGCCTAGGATAAGTGGATCGCTAGTAAGACTGCACTCCTGATTAGCAGGTGGTGGCAAACGAGCATCCATGTTTGTTTATGAAGAAAATATGTGGAAGAATAGTTTCTAAAGAGGAGAGTCCGATTAAATTCACTTCTATCTATCTCTTAATAGTTTATTAGGAGACATCTTAAATCAAAAAGGTTGAATAGTAGTCCCATATTTCCTCTTCCTTTATATTGGGGAATTTTATCAAAACCTAGGGATTTAAGGTGTAAATTTTATAGATGAAAAAAATGAAAAATTACTTAACCTAGACGAGGAACCACGAGCAAGTTTCAGAACTTTTTTTTTTTTAATTATTATTTTTAATTTTGAGGACCCTACTTTGGAAGTAAAATTAACTCTCTCGTTGTTTGATCAATTAATATATATCCAAGATACATAACTTTTTCTGCTAGGATACATCCAAGATAACTTTGATAGCTTGAGTTTGTCTCTTAGACCCATATTTCCCAAGTTGAGCTCTCTTTCGTCTTCCCGGGGACTACATAGGTTGCCTCCCTCACGGTCATCCAAAGTCAAACAAACAAACTCTCTCTCTGTCTCCCACAAATATAAATATTTATATCTATATCTTTATATACATACATGTATATATAAAAATGAGCTGTTATCCGATTTTATTACAACAATCTTTACTAATATACATATCTTTTATATCAATATTGAAATATTATAATACGACAAGATTTTTTATTAAAAATTTAGATATAAATCAGTTAGTGTTATAAATTTTTTAAATAAAAAATTATAAGAACTAAATACAAGAAGTTTTCTGTATATATATATATATATATATATATATATATTTATATTTACAGAGAAGCAAACTACTCTACTCATTTAATGCATTTTTGGTTTTGTTGAATTGTAATTTCTCACCGCCTTCCGCACAGGAGAGAGACAACTGATAAAAGCAAGTATTTATATAATCTTCCATCACTTCACCTAAAGGCCATTGTTAAAGCAGTCCACAACACTCGTCACTTTTTTTTTTTTTTTTGGGTATTTGAGGCCTTTCTCTCTCTTCGCCTCGTTTAAATAATTCATTCGTTTTGTAGTTAAAGTAACACCCCTAAAAATGACAAAGTCACAGCTATATAGGCCTATCCATACATATCTCAAAAACCCAATCAACTTCATTTCCTCTTCATTATTCTCCATCCAAATCATCTCTCAGCTTCAATGTAGAACAAATAATTGACTTTAGTACATAGTAATTTGTTTTATTTTTCATGCATGGCTATTAACCATACAATTTCTCTTTCTATTAAACCCTCCATTGTTCTTGTCCATTTTCTTTTGATTATCCTAATTTTGTTTCATCCTACAAAAGCTTATAAGACAACGAGAAGACATGGCATCGGAAATTCAACAACCCTCCCGCTACGACGAAGCGTTTCGATTGGCGTAACTAATACTACTACTGCCCTTCATGTCCGTCCACCGGGTCAAAGAAGGCGATCGGGACGGAATCGACCAGCTCGTCGGACGCCGTTGCCACGGCAAGAAAGTGTCTTCAATGCTAGCGTACATGAAGTTCCAAGTGGCCCAAATCCCATTTCCAATAGGTGAGAGCATGGCAAAGAAACACAAAATCAGACCATAACTCAAAGGATTTATATATATATATATATATATATATCTATGTATCTTTCTCTATTGATATATTTAGCATGGTTTTGTGCTTATTGTATACAGTTTTTTTTCCCACCCCCCCTCCTAAAACTTGATATTTTTCTCATATAATTAACTACAGTTATTCTTGTTCTTGTTTTCCATCACAAGACCCTTTCGGACAATCATTTGGCCATGAGTATGTATATGCAGATTCTAGTAATAATTTCGAGTTTGTTTCTTTGTTGAAGAAGTAGTAACTAGTCATCATTGTTCATATCACGAAATTCTCCAAAATCCAATATTTTTTTTACTCCTTATATATATATATATATATATATATATTATTATTATTATTTCTTTGACTCCATGAACTAGTTTCCCTCTCTCTTTTTCCTTCTTTGATGAATACAAGTTCTCTTATTTTTTTATTTCCTTTTTTTTAATATATTTTAAACTTGAAATTCAATTGTCATATTTTACTTTTAGATTAATAATGTTTTATTGGAGGGTGTTATGTTAGTTTGGTCATTTCATTTACTGAAAGCTAAAGTTGATTTTAATATTTATACACCTCTTGGGGGATTTATATTATGTCAATTTAATATTATCTCTAGGTAGTAATATGTGTGTGTGTGTGTGTGTGTGTGTGTGTGTGTGTGTACATATACACACATATATCAGCAAAAGAGATTTAAGCATGTGATGGTTAAACTGGTTTAATCAAAATCCTTTTACTTAGAAGATTGGTTTATATTTTTAGTTACAAAATTCAAATATAGATATTTTAATTAGATCTTTTAAATACAACTCTATTACTTGGTTTTAATTGAAATCTAATAAATCTTTTAATTTGTACTTCTCCCTTTAACAAAGCTATTACTTGGTGCTGTATTTGATAAAATAAGATTAAAAATGTGAATGACAATAGGAGTATATTATCATATTTAAGAATAGAAATGAGTTGAATAATTTATTCAATATTGCTTTGTTGAAGATTAAAATTAATATTGGTTTTGCAATTATAATGTTTGGGTTAGTCATTGGAATAGAATGAAGCTACATCTATATTAAAACATTAAGAGGGTAGTTTAAGAAGAAAGAATTTTGATTAATACTAGTTTTGGAATGTTCATTTTTAACTTTAGTAATTCTATACGATTAACAAGCATAATTAATGGTCTCCATTTTACACTCTATTTGAAGCATAATTAATGGTCTCCATTTTACACTCTATTTGAAACCACAATTTGAGAACTATTTAAAAAGTTTTTTATTTTTTATTTTTTATAATATTCTCACATAGAAATTTAAATTTATTATTCAATTTTACTTTTCAAATCTATGATCAAAACTGGACCATAAGTCTTTACTTAATCAAATATATAACTGATTAAGTCCTAAAAAACATCAATCTATATAATTAATGTTGATCATGGTACATATATATACATATATATATATGTATATATTCATGTTTACAACCTTCGATAAAATCCCGCTGGCTAGACCATTTGTCTGTAATTGGTGAAGCAAAGCCAAAGAGGGAGCAAATAGGTAGTGCGGACATAATAATGACACATTCAAGAAATGAGATTTGTATTGCTTTATTCTTTTTTTATTTTATTATATATATATATATATATATATATATTGTTTTATTTTGTTTCAGACGAGACTGCAGGGCAATCATAAAGCAAAAACCAAAAAAAGCAAAAAACAAACACCTCCACCCCCATTGTTTTTCGTGTAAAGTCATGCAAAACCTGGCATCCAAAGCTGTGGTAGTGAAGTAGTAATAAGGGTCTTTTATTTTTATTTATTTTTCCTTATATATATATATATGTGTGTGTGTGTGTATATATATAGTTATTTCCATAAATAACCCTGCTAGTTTGTTCCTTTACATTTGAACTATATCATTAATTCAAACTCTTCTGTCGTGTTTCTCTTTTAAAAGCTTCTTTTTTTTTTTCTTTCTTTTTTTTCTTTTGATGAAATTCCTCTTTTAAAAGCTGATCAATTAAAAAGCAAAGCCAAATATAAAAGGGAGGTCATCGTCCTCTTCTGCCCACCATCAGGGCTGCAGTGTTTTTATCCTCTTGTTCTTTTCCTTCTCTTGTTTGTTTTGCCCCGTGGAGCTACTACTTGCTACGTTTGGCTCTTCTTTTAATTTATATATATGCCACCTTTAAAAGCATGCATATATATATATATATATATATATATATATGGCCTTCAAAATCTCGCTAAAGGTTGACAATATTTTGAAACTCGACCTACGTGGTCCCATCCTTTACGTCATGCAACTTTTATTTATGATGAATTATCATGTTTGATGTATATGAATTTATATATATATATATATATATATAGAGTAATGGGAGTATAAATGTATATGTATTATACGCTTCCAAGAGCATCCAATATTAAGAGGTTCGACTTTTTCCTTTAATTGTCCAATTTATCCATTGATAATGGCACATGATCAAATATAAATTGGACAATATTCGCTGTCAATTAATGAGAAATAATCTTTTCCCTTGTACTAAAAGGAGAGAAGGGACTACAAATTAATATATGCATGCTTGACCTATCACACCAGGTTGAGCAATACGTTAAGACTTTTATTGATAGCTCTTCTTGGACCGGTTTGGAGATCCGAATCCGATCGATCTGGCACACATATAATGATCATTATCTTAGCCGTTTACTTAGTGAGCCAGATGCACAGTGATAATCCAAGTAAAAACTGTCAAGATTAAGCGACCACAATACCTATTTTGTTCACAAGCACTTGTTTGTTATACAAGTATTATTTTCAGTTCTCCCACGGGTGGCTTTTCATGTGTTTTATTATCTATTAGAAGGCCCAAATTCACAAAATGGTCCAGAGTGAAAATAATACACATATGACAATCTCCATTATTATAATAATGTCAAATAATAATACAAGTATTATGAACCATACATATGGAGGGAAAAAAAAAAAAAAAAAAAAAACCCCTATTTACTATTAACGACCACTGTAATCCAACTTCATATCATATATATCACCATAAATGTAAAAAGTCCTTACTCTGAAACACTGTTAATTTGCGAAAATTGAAAATTATGTCCGGCATGTGATGTAAAATAATGAAGTTGCATTTAACCTTTCTAGTTTGATAAGGACCATTGCATACATCAAACATAGTTTTTCTATTCTGATGCATTGTCATGCCCGCATACATAAATAATGATCAAAATGCAACATTAATTAAGCATAATAATATTAACTAAAATCACATTTTAAATTAAGGAAATTTCCTAATTTTAATTTTAAGGAAAATTCAAATATGAAACATCTATAAGATCTTTATAAGATTATTTTTTAAATTAGTTTGACTTTTTAAATTCAAATATCCAAAATTCAAATTCGGCTAATCTTGAATCAATTTTAAAATTAATATCTAATTTACTTTGACTTTCATATCATATCCACATTCCCAATTTTAATTTCGAAATTTTAAATCCGGACAATTTCATAACTTTTCAAATTTTGATAGCAAGAGAAGATGTGGTGGTTTCCCGATTTCATATCAATATCCAAAATTACTTTTTTTTAATGTATAAAATTTAATAATTTTAAGTTCTTCAAAATAAGATCACGTAATTACCGAAAACTTAAAATAGATTATAATTATCCGTTTTTTTTTTTAATTATTTCCTAAAATAGGGATTCGGTAGTTACCCAAAAAAATTCAAATTCGATAATAATTACTCAACATAAACTTTTCTCACATTTAAATTTTGGGATTTAATTTTCTCCTAACCAAATTTCCTATTTTATTTTATTAATTTGGTTTCCTAGTATGCGCACAACTGTGGGAGGCAGCTAATGCCCTATTCACGTACACCACAAAGTAGGGGTGTTCATCAAACCGATTAAACCAATCAAACCAAACCAAACCATACAATAATTGATTTAGTTTGGTTTAAATTTTTAAATAACCAATTTAATTGGTTTGGCTTTACAGTTTTAATTTAGTTTGGTTCACAGTTTGGTTTAAATTTATAGTTTTATTGAGAATGTTTTACTTTTAATTATGAGTGTTTTATTTTTATTTGTATACTTGATTCTGAGTCAGTAATATATATGATTTAGAAATACATATATATTAATTGATTTTAAGTCATTGATATATATGATTTAGAAAAACATAATTGTTTATCCACTACTAAAAATTGTGGATTATACGACGGTTATTTACCGTCGTGTAAAGTTTACACGACGGTTAGACAACCTTCGTGTAATCCAACGTTGTGGAAGATACCACGACTGGTTCCAAAACCGTCGTGGTATCTCAATATTACACGACTGGTTCACACCGTCGTCGAATCAAGAAATATAGTAGCAAACGCTGCAAATTGAGAACTTTACACGACGTTTTTCCTCAAAAACCGTCGTGTAATGTGTACCATTACATGACGGTTTTGCTCAAAACCGTCGTGTAATTGGGCTTGAATTTATAAAAAAAAATAGGCTTTTTTTTTTTTGGCAATGGCACACATTACACGACGGTTTCGGAGCAAAACCGTCGTGTAATGTGTGTCATCACAAAAAAAAACCTATTTTTTTTTTAATTTAAGCCCAATTACACTAGAATCAAATTCCATATGATTATCCAAAACAAAAATCCATTTTGGCATTTTATCAAGCATGTGGTGAGTGGATAAAAACCATGTTAAAAAATGTGTGTAGAGTGTCAAAACCGTGCACAAAACATTCATCTCCAAAGAGCAACAATTAAAAAAAAAACATTCAAACAACACTACAAATTACACTCACGCAAATTATTAAAGCATTGTGTGTTCGTAGTTTTGTTATAAAACAAGAAATTGAGCAATATGAAAGTTACCTTGCTTTTCTTTAAAGAAAAATAGTCATGGATCTTGATGGGAACACCGGGAGAGAGAGGTGGTGACGACGGCGGCGACGGAAAAAAACCGGGGCTATGGCAGCAGGTTTAGGAAAAGTTTGAAGTGGCGGCGGCGTGACCGGATTTTAAGTTGGGGGGGGGGGGGACGGGCGAAGGAGGTGGGGAGGAGAAAAGTTTGAGTTGTCTAGAGGGTTGAAGATGAAAATGATGATAAATGAAGAGGAAAGTGTATTTAAGTAATGGGTTTTCGTGCGAATTCTAAAGCATGAAATCTGAAAATTTTGAAAATTTTCGGAGGATTACACGACGGTTTTGCTAGAACCGTCGTGTAATCCTTCTTTTTTTTTTTTTAAGAAAATTTTAAAATTTGAAATTTTGAAATTTTGAAAATTTTCGGAGGATTATTACACGACGGTTTTGAGCAAAACCATCGTGTAATCCTTCCCTTTTTTTTTTTGTCAAATGCTACCGGATTACACGACGGTTCCAACAAAACCGTCATGTAATCCGGCGGATTACACGACGGTCATCAAAACCGTCGTGTAATCCTTTGTTTACACGACTGTTTTGTCAAACCATCATTTAATCTTGTTTAAGACGACGGTTTCACAAAAATCGTCGTGTATTTTCCGTCGTGTAAGCCAACTTTTGTAGTAGTGATCATACTAATTTGTTGATCCTATTTTACGTATGACTAAAAAGAGATTGATGAATATTAGTTCAAACCAATTAAAAAACCAAATCAAACCAATTATAGTCGGTTTGGTTTGGTTTGGTTTTTATTCCTTAAATGGTTTGGTTTGATTTGAAAATCTTCAAACTAATATATGTTTGGTTTGGTTTGGCTGGATATCCCTACCACAAAGCCATGCCCTCATGGGCTACATGTCGAGCAAAGGCCAACCTAACCTAACCTAACACGTCTACTACCAGCACGTTAAATTAAGCTCAAAGGTGTTAACTTTCTATTCAGGTTAACCAAGTAATAAGTAAATATTCGGTAAAAAAATCAAACTTTTTTATTATGTACAAAAAAAAGGAGCTGTAAATCACTCAATGTTATAACTAAAAAAAAATTATGGATAAATATGGTGATACATTTCAAAAAGAGTTTGCAAGAATCTTCTTCTTAGGCTATTAACGTAGCTAAAAAATCACTATACTTTCAAGTTTCTAAAATTATATGGTACAATGAAAGCTTAATAGTCTCTCGTACATGCATTGTTTTAGACTTATATCATGCTCATGAAAATGCAGCAATATATAATTTCGTGCACTTTTGCCTTACAGTAACAACACAAGTCCCTTATGCAAATTAAACATTATGCAATAAATTAATTCATCTAATACATTAATAATATTTACTATTTTTATATTGTGATGCTAAAATGTAACTTTCACTTACCTTGTGGCTGAATTAGTAAATATATATGTATATAGAGGAGACCTCCCAATAGGTTGCTTAATGTGCTTTTAGACCTATCATTATTATATCATTACTCTCTTAATTAGCTTACATGCTTTAGTATATAATAGACATAAATAGTTGGATAAAGTCTAGAATTCCCGATCAAACAGTCTCATGAAAATACACAACACCGTCTACTATATATTCACTTCTCGGCATACATATATAGAAAAGTATATACAAACATATTAAAGACAACGAAAATCTTAGAACTATTCTATTGTACTTTTCTTTAGATACTAGCCTCCACATGTCGCAAACACTACAATAGGTGTTTTCAACAGTATCAACTGTACCGTTAGTGGCTGGTTTTATAATGGGATGCTGTTGATCTCCAATTATTATATATATGAATGACGTTCCCTATTACTCATTATAGTGTATCTCTTAATTACTGAGATATTAATTTACTGAATGTCCTCACCCATATCCATGACTCAAGAGACCTAGGATAAAAGATGTGAGTCCGTTAATCATTCAGGATTTAGGTCCTTTCATAAATTAATCATCTAGTGAGAACAATAATTATTTATTAACAAAATGGATTTTACTAATATATTCCATTATGGTCCAGTTCGATATATTCCAAATACAGTAATGTCTTTACTTTGTAATACTTTGACCCTAGATAAGTCGTCTCACCAATTTGGAAGTAAACAATATCGTAACCTTATTAGAAAAAGTGTCCAGCTTTATTCATTAATTGATGAACATTCAATTTATACTATAATCCTTAAGATTACATATGGTATTCAACATATATATATATATATATATATATATAATGAAAGATATATCTGAAAGTAATGAAACGTTATGTATCTTACTTTAGCATATATATATATATATATATATGTATAAGAAAAACAAGACATGTATTTATTAATTAAAGCATCCTATTCTAACACAATTTTCCTTAACAGAAAACCTAATATGAGAGTCGTGCAATCGTTTTCCATCCAATTTTTACTCGATGTCTTGATGGAAGGGCTAATTTTGTAACGCAGTGGTGGTTTGTGAGTCAAAGTCAGGCCAGTTCTATCATATTGGGGAACAATTTTAAAATTAACCCTATGAAGTTTGGGCTATGCATAAACAATAGCATGAAACTTTATAAATTGTATTCTACTTTTCGATGTTAACATGCAAAAATACAAAAACAAAAGCAAAAACAAAGATCCTATTTGGAATGACGTTTTTCCTCAGTTTATAAGTAACAAAAGAAAAGGATTGTGAAGAAACAAAAGAGTGAAAATGGCCCTACGCCTTGTTGAGGTAGCTATGAATTGATCATAGGGATTCTAATGAAATGACACTTTTTTTTTTCTTTTTTTTTTTTTTTTCTTTTTAAGAAAATTTACAACACGTAAGAAAGTTAAATGGTACTTTCCGTTTTGATCAACTAATAAAAATTAATCGGTAATCACTAAGCCAATCAACACAACAATTTCATTAATTAAATAACCAAAACTGAAAATTATTTAGCCTAGCTAGAGCACATACCAAAAGTTCTAGCGTAGTAATTAATATTATTTTATTTTATCTTATTTTATCATTTTCCATGAAATATGACCAGATCATATTAGCAAGAGGGAAATCAATGAGAAAGCGAATACCTTGGACTGGACTCAGAGTCAGCAACCGGTCACTGTTGGCCGCCTGATCAGGGTGGTTGCCTCTTTGCAGTTTTTGAGGACAAGAACTGGATTAATTGCATTGGTTTTTTGATAGATTTTTATTACCCTTCTTTAATTAAGAGGGAGGTTATTGTTTCAATTTTTAAATTGATTAATGTCTAAAAATGTCTATCGGAACATACGTAACAAAAACACCGGCTTCTAGCTTCTCACTAACGCCATTTCACTCTTATAATATTTTTAGAATGTGTTTTTTATTTAATGTGGGATGGTAAATGATGAGGGTGCTATGTTTAGCGCACCTACTGATTTTATATCACTACCATTTATTAAATATATACATACCCGCTAGTAAAAATTTAACTTCATACTATCACTGATAATCATGGTGACGCCTAAATATCGTTTGCAGGTCACTATGGCAAGAAATGGTATGGTAAAAGAAATTATTAAAAGAAAATTTTGATGTCATCTATATGCTATTCTAATTTTAGGTTTATTTCTATTTTATAATCTCCAACTTCTTTATTTAAAGTTTGAATCAATTTCACTTAATCCATTTTGTTAGACGTTCAATACGGCTCTAACCAATCGGTGGTTAAATAATTTGTGGTACCATTTGATCAAATAATGAAATGAATAATTTATGGCACCAATCCATGTTGGTTGCTCAATGTAATTTGTAGATGATTGCCTTTAGCATTGTGGCCGGAGTATTACTTATCTCGTAAAAAGACATGTATCAAAAAGTAGATTTTATTTTTATTTATTTATTTATTTATTATTTTTACTTTGGAAATCCACACACAAAATCCTCAAAATTCAATCTCAAGGGGCATTAAGAATGTATGTGCTTAGTGAGTTCATGTGTAAAGAAGGCATTCGATCGATATATAGCAGAGGATCAATAGACGATGAAAGTTCTGTAGAGTATTCTAAAAGAAAAGTTTCTAGTTGAATTGTCATATTGTTTTGAAACTTGCTACAGGTGTGTCTAGAGATGATCTATATATTCTGAAGATTGTCAGAGTCCAATCAATTCAGACTTTTCGGAAAAATCACCTCTCAAGATATGGATAGTCTAATTTTGTGTTCAATTTGTTGTTATCCTTGACATTTTAGCATTTTTCTAGTGTTAGGGGATAAATTTCTAAATCCTAAATGCAATAGTATTTACTTGTCCATGAACTGAGACGCTGGTAATTAGTTCTTTTATTTAATTCAGTTTTGTATGTTGGAAGGATTACATAATATAAGTTCGCAATATTAAAAAAAAAAAAAAAAAAGAATTCTCAATATAATGATTTGAAATCTTGATATTAAATTTACTGTTGCAAATTAATTGTTTTATTGATTTAATTTAAAATTATTAAATCATTAAATTTATCAATGTACAAATATATTTAATTCGCTTTTAGTTACAAAGAAAGTAGTTCTTAAAAAAAAAATTAGTCACAAAAATTCTTGTGGCTAAAAGACTTTAAGTCACAACAAAATCTTACAATAGCCACGACTATATGATTTTTATGCATTTATCTAACAAGATTAAGTGACAAATGGAGTTTTAGTCGCTTTTATCACAACTCAATCTTTGTTATGACTAAAATTTTTGCCACGGACTTTTTAGTGACGGATGTAGTCAAAGCAAAATGAGCTTTTAGTGACTAAATGTGACGCCCTAGAAATTCATAAACTTGATTTCATGAATTATTATCGTGTATTTCCTTCATTAATATACTTCTAATGAATTATTTTAATGAATATCAAATTTCAAGATCATGAATGATTGTATATATATCATTAGCAGAATGATGTTGATGATCTAACAATGTTGAGTTTATCTATTTAAATGAGAAATTATAGATACATAAAAGATGAGTTGAATGACATATAAATTTATATAAAATATTTTTTTATGTCGTATTAGAGAGACAAATGTTAATTTTTGATAAAGAATCCCGATTTTTTTATTAATGGGTCAATTTGATGACTTTAGTATTTATTTTGGTCATATCAATATTTAAGTATTGAGAGTATAATTGGGAAATTTAATGTGTCACATAGATAGATGATGAAAAATTAGGATTTACTCTTAGTAAATCCAAAGGTGGAAGATTGATCAAGAATTGTGCTTAGATTTGAAATCAATGGTGCAGATTTTATGTTAAAGAATCCTAGGCAAATCAATAGCTAAACTTTGGATGATAAGTGACCAATAAGAACTTAAGGTAAGGATTGGTGTGATGGAAGATCCAATGAATGAGGATAAGGATGACAACCTTTGATCAATAGTGGAAAAATTGGAAGAAAGAAAAACAAAATGAAATAGAGAAAACCAAAGGGGAGATCCAGATTTGTTGTGGTCAAAAGCAAGAAGAAATTTGAACAAATGAGGAAAAAAAAAAAAAAGAAAGTGGTGTATGCATGCAACCTCATGTAAGAAATGACATGGCTTGTTTTGGTAATATGACACAAAGAAGAGACAAGTGAAAATGACCCCTTGTCTCCCACTTTGTTGAACAAAATTTTCACATCAACTCCCTCCCTTAAGTGGCAGCAATGCAAGGGGAGAATCAGCCAAAATTTTCCATTTTAACCCCTCAAAATACAGCTCTTTTAAAGCAAATGTTGACTAAAAATAAGCCCCCAACATCTCATTTTATTCTCACACAAGTTAAGCTAAAAAACCCTAGCTTCTCTAGCCGCCACCAAGCTCAAAAAAAAAAAAAAAACCACCAACACTGTTCTCCATCTCCAACACCTCTCTATCACCCTTTTCCCTTGCCATTTTCAAGCTCCAAGAAACCTGTTACTAAGTTCGAAGAAGTGTGAAGCGGAGTTAGAGGACGCGTTGCTAGAGATAACCTAGTGGTATTTTTTGTGTTTTAGTCCTTTTTTTTTTTTTTTTTTTTTTTTCCTTTTTTGAGAACTAAAGCATGATGTTTGGTTAGAATCTTAATGTTAGACTTCTTCTTGCCTAGGAAAAGTGATACAAACCACGCCAACTTGTGACGAGACCCGTTATCTAAGAAGGAACCCAAGAATGTTCTACAATCAGGTTTGGATGGGAGACCTCGACCCATTGCTTCAGCAAAAACAAGAACCTTAGTATATTTGACCTCAACCCATTGTTTTATGCGAAACAAGAACCTTGGTATAAGGAAGACGCCACAAATGGTGGTGGAAATCCGTTTGATAAGTCGATAGTAAACGCCACGGAAAATTCCGATAAGTTTAAATGGTTCATCAAAGAACCAAAGAGAAAATTCTCTCACATTTTTGAATTCCAAAACTTATCATTAGCTTCAAAACATGCCTTTTTATAGGCTGCTGAATACAAATATGGTTTTCCTAAATTATTCTCTAATAAATTCGGATTTAATTCCAAAAGGAAAACAAATTAGGAAACTAATCTATTATTCCTAAATCACTCCTACAACTATAAAAGGAAAAATAAAATAAAATATTTAAATTGGCTTTATTATCAGGCCATTACCTACAGAATCACTCTTAACAAATAAGGAAAGTTAAATAATTTGGCATGCAAGCCTTACAACCCAATTTAACTTGCTAAAATTAAACTTAGCCTTTGGCTACATTCTTCTAGAACTGAAATAGGGTCAACATTCCATGCTCTTGTGCTTGCCATGTCCTCATCAAAAAGGTTTTGAGAAGAACTTTGGTGGTCCGAGATCTTAAGGATCCACGGAGTATTTTGGTAAGATCTACGAACTTTATTAGAGCTTGTGGTTGTTGTGGTAACATGGCATGCATCAGAAACTTTGGTATGAAAAATAAATTATATGATAAAATTCTATAGAAGTTAAGCTTCATTTTAGGCTTTGGAATCACTTGGTTTGAATTTTTGTATGTCTAAGGTTATGTGCATTTGAATTTGTGACACAAAACTAGATAAAAAAGGAACCTCTGGGGTACAGTCTAGCCATAGGTTTATGTACTCTGAACCCCTTAGTCTCAATATTTTGGATTATAAGTTATAGATCTAAAAACCATATTCTTTACGCTTTCCAACAAGGTATCATGCGTCTCAAACAGATAAATGTACAGTTTGTGGTGAATTTTACAAGTTTGGAACTACTAACCGAGAATTTTTGTTGGAATCCCATACCAGCCACTGGTTTTGTATATTTTGGGTTAGCAAACCATAATTTTTTACAAAAATTTTTCCTTAGTCTACGAACTAGAGACCATTAGCTTTCCAATGACATACATTTTGCCTTATTTGGACTTGTAAATAAATTGTTATGATTTGTCTAAATTTACCCATAAATCTGGACATATGGTACATATGTGGGACCAACAATAACATAAACTAAGTTTATGGTATGAAACATTCAAACACTAAAGGAAATAACTTTATGGCTATAAAGTAGATATATCAAGCTTCGAAATGAGTTTTCATGCGTTTAAAGTGGATATGTACATAAATTTTAATAAATCACATAATATTATATTGTAATATGATAAATTGAGATTTCACTATAAGACACTTAGGAATACGTCCACATTAATATTTGAAACGCTTGTAATCTTGGGAAAAACAATTATAAATACTGAAATAGATACTTCAAGCTTTCCAACGAGTTATCAAGTGTCCAAAACGGGATTGTACTCAAATTTAAATAAATCTTACAAGTTAAAATCCCACACCAACAAAATGATTAAACATTAAAAAGAGACATAAAGGTAAGTCATAAGATATTGACATATTTATTCATGAAACAAGTTGGTATTAAGTATATGATCAAATAATGTGAAAACTCTAACTTTATAAAGTTGAATCACAAGTTTTTAAATGAACTAAGATAAAGTACACTAGAGGTTTACCGGATATATACCAAGAGATTACCTTAGCCTAACTAAATGATCATAACTAATGGGATTGGGCCTTACAAGCCCAATACTAGATGGAAGGTATACACTTAGGTGACTCCTTGTCACCTTGATTGATTAATTAATTAAGAAATAACAAAATGTAATTATGCTAAGAAAGTAAGAATGAATATATAGCAAAATATAATTATGCTCAGAAAGTTAATTAGTAATTAATAAAGTAATTAATTAATTATAAAAGTTAATAAGTGATAATTAGCAGTGTAAGTAAGATTATTATGTTGACTAACTACATAATTTTAATACATGATTAATTAGAGATTAATTCATCATTAATCATTGATATAATTATTAATATAACTATGGACGATTAATTAGATATAATCAAACATTAATTATTAGAATAATCAAATTATTAGTTATTAATATAATAATTAATAATTGATAAGTATTACATGAGAAAGAATATTTAAGTAACATAATTAAATTATTAACGATATAATTATTAATTAGTCAAGTAAAATTATGTAATTTAATTATAATTACTCAATTAAATAAAATAATAATTAACTACTACCTAATTAATTAGTTAATTAATTAATTAATCAATTAAATTAAATTAAATTAAATTAAGTAAAGTTAAATTAATTAAATAATAATTAGTAGAAATTTATTTAACACTTAATAATTAATGTGAATTAATTGTTAAGATTAATTATGATATAAGTAAATTAAGCTCACTTTAATTTATAAAATAAATAAATAAATGAATAAAGTAATATAACTATAATCCTATCTAACAATGAGATATTGTTAAATCCGGATAATTTCTCAAACTTGCGTAGTAGGAGGTAAAACTCCGGAAGTTTAAGCACATAAGACAAGTAAGTACAAACCTCACCTACAGCATGGAACAAAATGTTTTTATTTGTTGATGTTTTATGTTTGCTATGATTTGCTCTTGATGATGTGATGAGTATATGAGTTATATGTATTGCTTTGATTAAACATTTGATGTGCATAATTTCTCTTACACTGACATGATCGACATGCCTTACAGATATTTATGTCATAATTATAGATGCATAGTGACACGTAAATCTACACATTTTCACAATTAATAAGAATGAGGCTAACAAAAATATGATTAAGTGTAGTACCAACCTCTAATTAGTGAGAAGATATGATAAGAATAAAAGTTACAAGTTATGAACTTGGAGATTGTTGGAGGCTCGCTCCCCCAACTCCCCATTGGTTGCGTGCATATGAGTACGACATAAGAGCTCTTAAGTAGACAATATATGTATATTAAAAAAGCATAATTGAACACACATAGATCACATTCATTTTTGAACATTCATGATATTACGTGTGATGATATGATTTTATGAAAATATTTTGTCAGATATTGCTTATACTTACTGAGCGAAAGCTCATACATATATGTTCGTGCTGTAGATAACGCGAGTAAGCAGCCCGCCACTTAAATATTTTCTGGACTGACGTAGCTATGCGGAGGCAATGAAGGAATGGAGTGGAATACCACCACGAATTTAATTTTCACATTTAGACTTCTTAAATTATTTTGTAGCGACTATATTTATAACTATGTTTTAAATATTTTGGTACTACTAGTACTTTATGAGAAAAAGACTTTAAGTCTCCTCTTTTAACTCACATGACGTTATAACTTTTTAAATATTATCTAAGTACGAATTTGAATAAGATATTTATTATCTAGAGATTTTCAATTTTCTCGGTTAAAAATTTTAGTAAATTTAGCTCTTATAGTACGAATATGGTTTATTTAAACAATACTGTATTTTTGGAACCTAACATAAATAAGTGTTAAAACTAAATAAATTAAGAAGAAGTAAGTTAGTTAACAGTCCAAAAAGTCGGGTCGTTACACTAAAAGTCATATTTTTTGGAGTGAAAGAATAATCACTTAAAGCTATAAGATAAACAAATTCTCCTAAAACTTTGTTTATTACATCTAAAGGTGGCAAATTTACAGCAAGATGTAATATATTATTGTCCTTTTCATCTTCATACATCTGTCTTTCACTTTTGATCAATCTTATCTTATAGACTAAGCTAACTATATTTCTATGACACCTTAGAATCCAATGTAAAATATGGTGTGATTGTTCATATCTCTTTTCCCAAAATAGTTAAGGGACCAAGTGAATCATATTAACTAAGAACTTATTTTCTCTAGCATATATCATGAAGTTATCTGGTGTTTGAACAAATTTGTTGATCTCAGCCATTTTTTTTTTTCAAAAATCGATCTAAAAGAATGTTCAAGAGAGTCAGCGAAGCTTGCTCTTTCACATTTATTGTCGATGTTCTCAAATAGGGACATAAATTTAAAAAATATATATTGAATTTGATATTAAGTAGCTCATAAATTAAACTACATATATAAACGGATTGCACATTAATTGAGCATGCATCTCTAAGAATGATGAGGTATACAAATTAAACAATACTCATAATTCAAACCAAAATGCATCAACCACAGTACTTATTAATACGACAAACTATATAAACAATTGGTATTTAACAAACTACTATTGCAAATAATTACCAATATGTACAATAACATTACACAAACACAAGCTGTGAAAATATGAATTAGATTTACCAATAATAATTGATGAGTTGTTTACATATACCATAACTCTTAGATGCAAATAATGAACTAGGCTTACAAGCTGAAACATGCAAAGTTGTTTCCTAGATGGCATTAGCATGACGTTTGCATTTTAGTTATAAACCAAAAAAATCTTTTATCATCTATATCCACTGAGTCTGCAAAAAAGTTAAAAAAATTAAAAAAGTTCAATTAGATAGAAATTAAATAAAAAGGTAAGTAGAAGACAAATATCTGAAGTTCTGTAATATTATACATGTGTCCAAAATTTTACGATATTATCCCTGAAATATCTCGATATATTTTGCATAAATTACATTACATTTTTATCGAAAACAATATTTGAATCGATATTTTCCTAATATTTATTATTATCAACTGATATTTGCTCAATATTTTGATAGAAACAATTTTACGTCCAAGTTGCTTAGATAGAAATCGAAGAAGAAAAAAATAGCAAAGTTATTTATTTTTATAGCTTTTCTTTAAAGAGAACTAGTTATGGCAACTAGTCTGGTTCACTGCCCAACTAGGACTCTGCATATTTCTCTTGTAAACTTTATATACTAACAAGACAATGCATAAAAACTCTTTACGTTCACTAATTGACTAGAATGTAAATTTCTCAATTCAAGTAGTAGCGATTTTCAAAGTATCAAATTACATAAAGGAATCAATATACCAAAAACAATGACCATAAATCTATGCAATCATTTTCTCGAAGTGTTTACTTCACAAATCAAAAATGTTCAAACTATAGCATCACAAAACTATATATGGTTCAAATATGCTTAAACCTAATGAGATTCAACAAAAAGGAAGGGGATACATTAGATAGATGAACAAAATTATCGGTAGCATTGGAAGAGCGATAGTAAAGTGAGCAATCCTATTTTGGTTCCTAAGCAGAGTAAGCTAAAAGTGTTGCAGTACAAAAAGATACTATCAAATTTAGCATAGTGATGAAAAGCAAAACAAGCTCTACTTTAAACCTGCATGGCAAAGACTGTAGAAAGTCCTCCTCCCAACATGGTGACATAAGGACAGAGATGAAATATCCTACTGATGTCAAAGAAAAGCACATCGCCAATGCATTCACCGCTTACAGAATGGTTTCCAACAGATGAGTGTTTGCATTGTCATTGTCACCAGGGGTATAAAGTACTGTAAGAAAATGCTAATAACAAAACAAGAGTTGCAAAAGCTAAAAAGGCACTAGAATTTCATGTAACTTTTTTTTTCCTTCCTTGAATAAAGTTTTGTGCTTCTCAAAGAATACATCTCTTGGTGTCTTCTTCTCAGAATTTTCTTTTGTCCTTTGCTCTGGGTGTATAAATTTTTCTATCTCCTATAAAACATAAACATAATGTTAGTTATTACAAGGATGTTAAAAGGTCATAGTAGTCAAAGTAATCAAACATGTGAAGAAAAGTAAATAATAATCACCTTAAACCATAAGATCTCTTCTTTTAGTCGAGCATATTCTCCTGAATATTTGTTTGCTACATCTGAAGGTGGTAAACTTGCAGCAAGTTGTACTATGTTATTGTCCCTTCTCATCTTCATACATTTGAATGTCACTTTTGACGAATCCCATCTCATAGACTAAGTTGAATATATTTCTATGACGTTTTAGAATCCCAATGTGGAATATGGTATAATTGTTTGCATCTCTTTTCCATATTAGTTCAGGGATCAAATGAATCACCTTAACTAAGAACTCATAATTTTCTGATTTTGCAACATCTATCATGAAATTACTTGGTGTTTGAACAAGTTTCTTGATATCATCCAATTCTTGTCTCGAAAATCGATCTATAAGTATGTTCAACAGAGTCAGAGAAGCTTGTTCTTTCCACATTTGCTGTTAATGTTCTCAAATAGGTACCTAAATTGAAAATTATTACATTTGATATTAATTGGCCCGTAAATTGAATGATGGCTCAACACTTTAAACAATATTCATAATTCTGATGAAAAAGCATACCCACTAGAGTACTTGCAAACAGTTCAATACTAGGTGAATTAATAGTCAACAAACAATGAAATGTGAAAACATACGTGTTTTACATCTAGCTAATTGTTGTGCAAGCTTACACAGTTTTACATCTAGCTAGTTGTTGTGCACATATTAAGCATGTTAAACATAAAGTAACCATCAGGAGAATGTGTTACAAAATTTATAACTTTTCACAAAATGCCTCTAATTTCAATTTAAAACATGTATGTTACCTGATGTTTGAATAAATATGTTACTTTATGTTTAAATAAATTTCTCTAGCATCTATCATGAAGTTACTTGGTGTTTGAATAAATTTGTTGATCTCAACCTTTTTTTTTTCTTTCAAAAATTGATCTGAAAGAATGTTCAAGAGAGTTAGCGAAGCTTACTTTTTCACATTTGTTGCCGTTATTCTCAAATATGGACATAAATTTAAAAAAATATATTGAATTTGATATTAAGTAGCTCATAAATTAAACTACATATATAAACGAATTGCAAATTAATTGAGCATGCATCTCTAAGAATGATGAGGTATACAAATTAAACAATATTCATAATTCAAACCAAAATGCATCCACCACAGTACTTATTAATACGGCAAACCATATAAACAATTGGTATTTAACAAACTACTATTGCAAATAATTATTAATATGCACAATAACATTACACAAACACAAGCTGTGAAAATATGAGTTAGATTTACCAATAATAATTGATGAGTTGTTTACATATGCCATAAGTCTTAGATGCAAATAATGAAGTAGACTTACAAGCTAAAACATGTAAAGTTGTTTCCTAGGTGGCATTAGCATGACGTTTGCATTTTGTTGTAAACCAAAACAAATCTTTTATAATCTATATCCACATATCTGCAAAAAAGTAAAAAAAAAAATTTTTAAAAATTCAATTAGATAGAAATTAAATAAAAAGGTAAGTAGAAGACAAATATCCAAAATTCTATAATATTATACATGTGTCCAAAATTTCATGATATTATCTCTGAAATATCTCGATATTTTGCATAAATTACATTACATTTTTATCGAAAATAATATTTGAATTGATATTTTCCAATATTTATTGTCATCAACTGACATTTGCTTAATATATTGATAGAAACAATTTTACCTCCAAAAGATATTTTCAAAAACATGATAGACAAATTCGTAAGTGCACAAATCATTTCAACTGATAAACTAGTAGGAGTACTTTACGAGAAAAAGACTTTAGAGTTTTTTCTTTTAACTCACATGACGTTATAACTTTTTAAATATTATATAAGTACGAATTTGAACAGGATATTTATTATCTAGATATTTTCAATTTCCTAAATTTAAAATTTTAGTAAATTTAGCTCTTGTAGTACAAATATGACTTATTTAAAAAAAAATCTATATTTTTGGAACATAACATAAATAAGTGCTCAGACTAAATAAATTAAGAATAAGTAAGTTAGTTAACGGTCTGAAAAGTTGGGTCGTTACACTAAAAGTCATATTTTTTGTAGGGAAAGAATAATCACTTAAAACCATAAGAAATTTTTTTAAAGATAAACAAATTCTCCTAAAACTTTGTTTATTACATCTGAAGGATGGCAAATTTGCAGCAAAATGTAATATATTATTACCCTTTTCATCTTCATACATCTGTATTTCATTTTTTATCAATCTTATCTCATAGACTAAGTTGAATATATTTCTATGACACCTTAGAATCCGATGTGAAATATGGTATGATTGTTCATATCTCTTTTCCAAATTAGTTAAGGGACCAAATGAATCATCTTAAACAATAACTTATTTTCTCTAGCATCTATCGTGAAGTTATCTAGTGTTTGAACAAATTTGTTCTCTTTCGTTGTGGCGCCTTGGGTGTTTGTTGAATAAATTTTCATTTTTAGCAATAGAAAAAAAAAAGGACGATAGGAACTCCAACTCGTCTCATAATTTGCATTGGAATTAGTTTGACAGTGGATAAGTATTGAAGGATAAATCATTTTTCATTTAATCTTTAACATCCAAGTTGCTTAGATAAGAAATCGAAAAAGAAAAAAATAGCAACGCTGTTTATTTTGATAGCTTTTCTTTAAAGAGAACTAGTTATGACAACTAGTTTGGTTCACTGCCCAACTAGGACTCTGCATATTTCTCTTGTCGAACTTTATATACTAAACAAGACAATGCTTAAAAACACTTTACGTTCACTAATTGACTAGAATGTAAATTTCTCAATTCAAGTAGTAGCGATTTTCAAAGTATCAAATTACAGAAAAGAATCAATATACCAAAAACAATGACCATAAATCTATCAATTAAAAGATGTCTCTAATTGATAATCTGAAGTTTCCAAAACCCCAACATAATAGAAACTATTATAACATTTTCTCGAAGAGTTTACCTCACAAATCAAAAATGTTCAAACTATAGCATCACAAAACTATATTGGTTCAAATATGCTTAAACCTAATGAGATTCACCAAAAAGGAGTGATACATTAAATAGATGAACAAAATTATCAGTAGCATTGGAAGAGCGATAGTAAAGTGAGCAATCCATTTTGGTTCCTAAACAGAGTAAGCTAAAAGTGCTGCAGCACAAAAAGATACTATCAAATTTAGCATAGTGATGAAAAGCAAAACAAGCCCTACTTTAAACCTGCATAGCAAAGACTGTAGAAAGTCCTCCTCCTGACATGGTGACATAAGGACAGAGATAAATGATCCTACTGATGTCAAAGAAAAGCACATCACCAATGCATTCACCTGTTTACAGAATGGTTTCCAACAGATGAGTGTTTGCATTGTCGTTGCCACCAGGGTTAGAAAGTACTGCAGGAAAATGCTAATAACAAAACAAGAGTTGCAAGAACTAAAAAGGCACCAAAATTTCGTGTTTGTAATTTCTTTTTTTCCTTCCTTGAATAAAGTTTTGTGCTTCTCAAATAATACATCTCTTGGTGTCTTCTTCTCAGAATTTTCTTTTGTCTTTTGCTCTGGGTTGTACAAATGTTTCTATCTCCTGTCAAAACATAAAACATAATGTTAGTAATTACAAGGACGTCGAAAGGTCATAGTAGTCAAAGTAATCAAACATGTGAAGAAAAGTAAATAATAATCACCTTAAACCATAAGATCTCTTCTTTTAGTCGAGCATATTCTCCTGAATATTTGTTTGCTACATCTGAAGGTGGCATATTTGTTGCAAGATGTACTATGTTATTGCTCTTCTCATCTTCATACATTTGAATGTCACTTTTGACGAATCCCATCTCATAGACTTAGTTGAATATATTTCTATAACGCTTTAGAATCCCAATGTAGAATATGGTATAATTGTTTGCATCTCTTTCCCAAATTAGTTCAGGGATCAAATGAATCACCTTGACTAAGAACTCATAATTTCCCGATTCCGCAGCATCTATCATGAAATTACTTGGTGTTTGAACAAGTTTCTTGAAATCATCCAATTCTTGTCTCGAAAATCAATCTAGAAGTATGTTCAACAGAGTCAAAGAAGCTTGTTTTTCCACATTTGCTGTTAATGTTCTCAAATAGGTACCTAAATTGAAAATTATTACATTTGATATTAATTAGCCCGTAAATTGAATAATGGTTCAACACTTTAAACAATATTCATAATTATGATGAATATGCATATCCACTAGAGTACTTGCAAACAGTTCAATACTAGGTGAATTAATAGTCAACAAACAATGAACTGTGAAAAACATACACGTTTTACATCTAGCTAATTATTGTGCAAGCTTACACGTTTTACATCTAGCTAATTGTTGTACACATATTAAGCATGTTAAACATAAAGTAACCATCAGGAGAATGTGTTACAAAATTTATACCTTGTCACAAAATGCCTCCTAATTTCAATTTAAAACATCATTTCCCCTTTGAATTTTAAAACCTTTGCAAGTTCCCCCCTCTGTTAAATTATTGACGGAAACTACATGTGACACTTGTTGACAATAAGAGTTGAGGGTGTTGACTATGCAATTTGAAAATGCCCGTTTAAAAGAAAATTTGCCCCAATAACAAATGTTAATATAAAAAAATTAACAACTTCCAAATAAAAATTAAGAAGGATGGAATTAAGGTAACACATGTGGTACTTTCTGAACATATTAATTAAATACATAGACAAGTTAAGGTTTCGTGATTTTTTTTTTCCTCATCAAATATCAACAATCTCAAAATTATTCATGTGGTAGTGTACTGCATATATATAAGATCAAAACCAAAAAAAAAAAAAAAAACAAACAAACAAACAAAAAAAGAGAGAGAGTAGGCACAAGAAAGTGAAAATGTTACACACAAAGTAGCCTTGATGAAGAGAGGAAGACTATAATTAAGTGAAAGAAATAAATATTCATCAATAATTAGGAGAGTTTACAAAATTGCAATTGGTACGAATTTCGCCTTCATTGGGACCAGTGAGGACTGAACATTCCCAAGCTTCTTCATCGACTTTTTTAAACTGCAAGTAGAAAGTTGAGCTGTCGTAAGCCAACGTCTTGACAAGATATGAAGTCCTTGGATCGGAAATAGAGCAATCTGTCTGTTGATAAGAGACCAAGTTTCCTGTAAATTAAGTTAATAAAAATTCGTTGTCGAAGTTTTTGGGAGTTGTTGCGTCAAGATCGACATAATCTGAGGCCCATCTGCATTTTCTTTGCAAGTAATCATAAAACTTTGGGTCAATGACAAATCTTGCAAACCATAATTAGTACTAGTAGTGTAGTTGTATAGCCAATAGTTGAATGGCACCGCATGAAGACCTTCCAATTGTGTGTGCCCCTGAAATATTTTCACCAGAATTAAGTTTGTGTTAAAAATAAGGATTTTGTTGTACTGATTCACCCTGATCTTTTTGAACAATTACAATTTGCATTCTAAGTTAATAAATCTGTAACAATTTATCTCATATTGACATAATATATATCTTTTCAAAGAAGTTGAGACTTAACTTGCATATAAGTAGTTAATTAAGAGTGTAAATGTATTTTTTTTTAATCAACAATAAGCCAACTTTATATTTAAAACAAAGTTAATTTAAAATTTTCTATTTTGATAAAACCTGATTAAATGTATCTTAATCCCAAAATTTGGGATTAGAATAGATTTTTTTAAAAAAATGATCATTCAGTCATAAATTAACAACTCATGACATATTATAACATATCAATTTCCTCCAAAATATTAACCTTATTATGAATGGGGTAAATTGCTACAGATTTATAACTCTATAGGGCAAATTGTAAGGATTAAAAATTTAGTATGCAATTTAAAGAATAAAAGGAAAGCCTAAAAATAAAGAATAAAACTAAATAAATTTGTAAGTTAGGCCCACCTGAGAGAGCAACCAAGTCATCAATATCCAACCCTAGAGACTGGAAAAGCTCAATCAAATCTGTAATGCTTTCGTGGCCCATGGGCATCAGCGACTCAGCCTCCTTGGCAATGGATACGAGACCATCTTTTCTACCGTAGTCGACCCGTCCAGTATCTACCACCGGCTGCAACCGCCGCATCTCTAGCGGCTGCCGTAAGAATATCGGAACACGACACAGTTCTTGGGCACTTCTTCTCATCTCAGCCTTGATTTCATCAATCACTTCAAACCCTCTAAGTGTCTTTGCTTACTGTGGCTTTTCTCTCGCTTCCCTCTTGGTTGAGCAGAACGGAAGCATCGCATCCCTAATACAGGTTGTAACCTATCAATCTTTATTTAATGCCCATAGAAAAATTTTACATTAAGGACCAAAAAAAATAATTTAAAAATATATATGTATCCTGCACACCAAATATTGTTGATATTTATGAACAACTTTCGTCAAACAGCACCAGTATATGAATATGACGACCTAAATATGATCTTGTTGAATAAAATATGATCATTCACAAGACATTCATACAACAAATTTGATTTTTGTTAAACCCTAACACAAAATTTATCTCCACTATGCAACAATTGTTTATATATATGTATTTATATATGGTTGAAATTGAACCGAATGCCAATTAATTAAACTAATACAACAGTTCCAAATATCAAACATAATAAATATATTTGATAGAACTATATAAAATAGCATATATATATAATATATATATCTTACCCTGACGGCACAGTCATGGAAGTGCACCTGAGAAGACTAGGACCAAGAGAGTCATCCTTGGCAACCCACTCCCGAACTTTTTTACTAACAATGGACTCAAAGTCCGGGCAGCTCCTGTAATAGTAGTTAGAAGAGAGAATCGTCGTAGGCGATGGAGGGCTTCTTCTTGTCATGAATGTCGGGGAATAAATTCGGAACCGTTAAAGAAAAAACTCCCTCCAAATCCGAGGGCTGATGATCATCATAGTTCTGATCATTGGAATAAGAGGACGGAACTTGATGATCATCTTCTTGTGAGCGAAATTTGGCGGGTTCATAATAGGATGATGAGGCTGAAACTACGTGGATTGTTCCAAGGAGAACTAGAACAACAAAACTTGTACTGACCATAGAATTCATGATGATTTAAGAAGTGGAAAATCTATTCTCACAAACAAAAAACCAGATTGAAGAGAACTTTTTGGGCTGATATTTAGTTTCCCAACCAATGGAAGAATAGTTGTTTTGGTCGTCGATTTATATATAATATATATATATATTTACATTGGTTTACTAAATTAATTAAGGGATTGGTATTGGTAGAAGGAGGAACTACGTGAGACGCACCTCTAGGCTAAATGCAGGTGACATGCCCTCACGTAGGGAGATAATCATTCCATGTATAATTTTTGGTACTAAAAAAAAACATAAATAAAAAAATAAAACCATTTGACTTTCACATGCCATCGTGTATGTAGATCTATTTTCGTTAGTGCTAAAGGTGTCACATTATAATAAATATCATAATATAATGTATAAGGGGAATTGGGGAATCTTCCTACCTAGTTCATATCATGGTTGGTGGCTTAATGAGCAAAAATAGCTGAGTTTGACCATATTTCCTTTTCCCACTTTAATTTTCGGACTTTTTATTTTTATTTTTTTTTAGAGCTTGAGGAATCCATTGGATTGAAGCGGGACGAGATTTATGTCACTCTAGCAAGCTAGAGCTTAGATTTCTTCCACTCTAAAAGAGTACTGGTCAAAGTCAGCAAAAGATGTTTTGTTGAACTTGTCCTATCACTGATAAATCTGGATTTCTTTGGAATCAGACAGTGATCATCGGCTAGTGCTGGCATTATAGATCACGCGGCAACACGACTCAAAAACGACTCAAATTTTATAGATCAGTGTCGGGAAAGAGAGGTATGGGTTAGTTTTTGGTCGATCTGAAATTGATACGAAAGAAACCGGTCAATTTTAGATTGGACATGACCAACTCAAATACAGTATGCAATTTTTTAGAGGTGTTAATTTGATATGACTTTATTATGAACTTGTAATCTTACAATAGTTTTAGTATAATCTTGTACTCTTAATTTGTTGTGAAGTATTAGTTTTTTAAAATGTTAAAAAAAGAAAAAGAAAAAAGAAAAAAAAAACTCACGAAAAATATATTATTTTTTGTAAATCATGGGTTCGTGGATCAATTGATCAATCATTTTTAAGTCATGTCATACCAATCAGTCAAGTGATTGAGTTGTGTTTGTGACGTGATTTTCAAAGATTTCCTTGTCATAGGTCATGTTCAGGTTATGTTCAGGTTGAGTCAAAATTATAATACACAAGACCAAATTACGACATAAAAATGACACGTGATACGAATTGTCACCCCTACCATCAGCCATCGTTGGTAATTGGTCTTCAAACCGGTTGTCGACATGCAGTAATCTAGTATATTAATACCAGTAATATACTTGATTGATTCGCACAAAACAAACACATATCACTAATTTTCTATGAGAATAACATTCCAGTACATTAACATAATAATCTACTAGAATAATTTTCCAGTTTCAATAAATATCGTTGGTCATCTCAAACCGGCGCCCCGGAGTAATTTGATAGATTAACTACTAGATTAATTTAGAATTCACGTTAAAAAAAATGAGAGAGAGAGAGAGCATCACATTAAAAAGTTATCAAAGAAATATTAGATTAATAGAATAGTAATGAACAAAAGATCGAAAAAAACTTACTTGAAGAAAATTAAAAAATAAAATAAAAGAAAGAAAAAACTACAAAACACAAACACGAAGATACAAAGATATCATATATCTATAGGGATCATTGACGAACTCCTCATTAGGAGACCCCAAGCGGATAATGGCCCAAAATATACATGATAATGGCCCAAAACAACATCAACGGGACAAGTCCGCAACCCAAGTTTTAATCTATTATTGTCTCATGATGTTAATTAAGCAAGGATCCCACACAAAAACCAAAAAAAAAAATGAAAAAAGTTTGAAAATACGCCTTGTTTGCAAACCTTTAAAAGAGATAGTGTGCCAGTGGTAGTTTAATTACATGGTTAGTTAGTTAAAACAAAATTAACCTTGAAACATATACTTTAAACTGTGTCTAATTAATTTGATACTTTTGGTCCAAAATTCATCCGTCAATTAGTGACATCGAGCAAATAGCATTGGGCACATGACTTCAAGTAAATGACTTGAAAAAATCATTTAGAATATATGGGACTCAGCTAAGGTACATCAGATGTATAGAAACTTCAGACACTTGTTCGCGTAGGAGAAGTTGCAACTTGTCAAGAAATCCTACTGTGAGAATTTGAGATTCTGGGCCTGTTTGTTCACAAGTTTGAGTTGAAAATTTGAAGTTGAGTTGAGTTAAGTTAAGTTGAGTTTAATGTGAGTGTTTGGTAAAAGTTTGAGTTGAAAATTTGAATTGAGTTGAGTGTTTGGTGAAAAAGTTTAAGTTGAGTTTGAGGGTAAAAAAACAAGGGTTTGTTTGGATGATAAGAAAATGAGGGAGAATAAATTTTTTAATTTTCTTTAACATTTAACGTATATTTTAGTAAATATAGAGATACATTTGCAATTAGCAGGTTAAAAACCGGTTATAGTAGGTCTGATGTCATGTAACTATTCACAGGATATATGAGATACATTTGCAATTTGTGAAGGCCATGATTGTAAATTACTTTTATTTTAACCTTTTTTTACCTTGAAATTTTGGGAAAGAAAACGACATAGTAATCCTCTTTAGTGGTGGAGTAAGTTTGACTAGTAACATTAATAACTTGGATTGTTTTGCATTTTTAGTGGAGGAAAACCTGTAAGGGGACTATTCATGTTCTAATTCTTTAGTAATTTTTCTACATTATTTTGTACAGACACTCGTGAACTTCACGAATTTTATAATTTAAATCCTGAATTTTATCTCGGCAATCAATCCTCTGAACTTATAAAATTTGGTACGTCAATCCTCTTTTCTAATGTCGATTAAAATTTAAACCATTTTTATACACATTACTTGCAAACAATAATCCAACAAAAAAAAAAACATTGCTGGTTATTTTAATTTAATTACAATACAAGCTCCTTTTAAAGTTTAGGTTTAAGTTTAAGTTATAATTGAATTAGATTCAAATTTTCAAGTAAATTTGTTATTGGTCGAGGACAGGCTTGTGGTTGGGATCTTTTTTCGATGAATTAGGTTCATTGGTCAAGGATGAGCAAGGGATCGGGGTCAGATTTTGGGACTAGAATTAGGATCAAGTTTCGAGACCAGGACCGTGGCCGTGGTCAGGTTTTAAGATCTGGTAAAGGTTGGGTCTCGAAACCATGATAGGTTAAGGTGGAGACCGGGTTCCAGGGTCAAGTTGTGACACTTAGAGTGGGTTTTGAGACTACTTCCAAGGTCAAGGTTTAGTTTTGAATCAAGGTATGAATTAGGGTCAGGTTTTTGAACTGTGTTCTAAGATCAGATTTCGATATTGGGTTAGATGGAGTTGAGTTGGGTTTCAAGGCTAGGATCGAATCAAAGTCGAGGTTGAGACCAGGTTTCGAGACTAGGTTTGGGTTCAGATCAAGTTTCAAGATCATGGTCGGGTTTCAGGATTAGGATTAGGTTTCAAGGTTGGGTTTCAGGACTAGGGATCATGGCCGAATTTTGATTGACTCTAGCCTTGACCCTGGTCCCAACACCGAACCCGAACTTGAACACGAAACCTGATCTCATCCCCGATCCCAAATCCTAATACCAAAACTTGGTCCAAAACTTGACCATAACCCAATCCCAAAACTTGACTCGGGAATCTGGTCTTGATCATGATTACAACCTGGAACCCCGTCCTCAAATTTCAACTATGACTCCGATCCCAAATCCTGACCTTGATCTCAGAGCTCGACCCGAAGCCGATCTGAAATTTAATCTCGACCCCGATCCCAAAAATGATCCGGAAATTTATAAGGTAAATGATGACAAAAGCTATTTTAAAAAAATTCTATCAAAAGTTGAATTTTTGTGATAAAATTCGAGAGTTATCCTCTCTAATACACTCGTTGGAGATTGTTTACCTTCTAACCCGGTGTGCTAAGCTTGTGCTCCTAAGAACAAATGAAAATTAAAAACCTAATTTGACTGAATCATATTGTACTCGTCAATCACAGAATCTACCCTATCACAACCCTATTTAGAAATCAATGGAGTATCACGTAATTTCTCAGAAATTGGTTCAAAGCTAGTACAAGAGGACAAAAAAAAAAGGTTCAAACTTCAAAGTTATACACTGTGTTCTTCGAAACCTACCCTCCTTGTTTCCTCATCCTAAATAACGACACGTAGTTTCACACTTATGAAGCTTCATTTCTATTTTATTTTCCCTAAAAATAACCACCAAAATATTAATAACCGGTTAGAGGAGGACACAAGTGCCTAAAAAGTGAATACCCTTTTTTCAATATCAGCCATGCAGGTTTATCTTGGCGTTATAATTAACTGAAGTTTTTGGTTCTTCAGAAATGCAGTGATGGACTATAGAAGCCCCCTATAATATATATATAATATATATATATAGTATATAATGAAGTGAAAATATCATATATGTACGTAAGTTAGCTCTCTCAGAAGTTTTGTGAGTCTTGCTTATCCAAAACCAGGCCCACAACTATTTTTTATTTTTTATACACGCGACAATCGACTAGCTTTGGGAATTGCATGAGCTCAATTTCACGTGATATTAATTACACCAAAACTTCAATTCTATCTTGATCTATATTTTTTTCATAAAATGTGGAGATATATGCATTTCTCTTCTTTATCATTTACCAAGTTTGATCGCTTACACTATTTGAATTGTTTGGCAAACTTTTCTAAAAGTAACTTTTAATTTCTAAAGTCCAAAAGTTATTTTTAAAATATTTAGATGATTTATAAGAAGAATTTTATATATATCAAAGTTAAAAAATATGACTTATGAAAAAAGCTCTTTAAATAAACTTAAGTATTAAAATTTAAGTTAGACATTATAAATTTTATTTTAAATTTTTTTTACTTATTATAAAACTTTAAAATTTAGATTTTTTTTAAA